>JAUJYS010000775.1:0-20554 GCA_033995665.1 Melogona broelemanni | reverse complement strand
TCTGTATTTGAGACTCCGTTAGATTGTTCCACTGCCGAAACACTCTTGGGAAATAGGAATGTTTGTAGGGGTCAAACCTACATAGTGGCTCATTAACAATTCGGGTGTGACCCGTTCTTCTAACCCTTGTTACAGCCGGACTGACAATTTTCCCAACATTAACATCACAATCTACCTTCAGGATGCGAACCAATAGTCTAATATTAATATCTTTCCTACGGTCTTGTAACGATTCCCACCCCAATTTTGATTGCATGTCTGTCAAACTGTCTGTTCGATCAAATCTACAGCTAACGAATCTAGCAGCCCTTCTTTGAACCATTTCGATTTCCCCTATAAGTCCCATCTGATGAGGATCCTAAATAGAGCAGTATTCTATCAAGGGTCTTACCAAGGAAAAGTAGGCCACAGATTAAACTTTACTAGGACACTCTTTCAATACACTCTTGACAAATTTAAGCCTACCATTCTCTACACCAGTCACCTTCTGTATGATGTTCTGTTTCTTAATGTTCTGCTTTTGACGTGGTCGTATTAATTTGTGAATTAATAAAGTATTTTGAATTTCAAACTCAAAGTGGCGGAAGGCCACGTAAACATAGATGGATCATCTTCTTGGTAACGTTTGGTCTTAACATAAACGTAGAAAGCAAATAACTCGTAAAACATATGTTCCTCCTAACCTGCCAGTCTTTCGGCGCATGTATCAAAAGATTGTAAATTTTAAAACATTAAGTAAAGAGTAGCATTTATTTTATGTTATTCCTGATTACAGCAAGGAATATTACCACGGAATATTTTGAACCCCCCGTGTCGCTATGGCAACATGTGAGGTGCACATTTTTACCATTACCCCAGGTTCGAATAAACGAGTGCCTACGCGGGGAATCGAACTCGGAACCTCCCGCACTGCAGTAGCTAGCAATACCGACTGGGCTAGACTGGTCGTTAGACGAGTTGTGCGCATGCATTTATAATTGGAGAGGAATTGCTGTCGCAGAGTATAGGATTTTGTCTGAAATAAAATGTAATGAGCTTGCCGTGACCAAGGTTAATTGAGATAACACACTACTTATTTTGCACTTGAAAAATGTTTCGTCGTCAAAAACTTGGTTATGACGCAGCGCTGTTAGTTGCGCAAATTTTGATTCACGCGCGATGCCGCATTATTTTCGGTGATTTTTGGAGGTGCAAGTTTGACTAGCTCAAAATAATGGCAGGCATTCCATCAGTAATTGGGCGCATGGAAGGACGAAATTCAGTCACTTGTTATAGCTCTACCATGAGGCTGGAGAGCACAATGTACACTAATTATAATTCGCCCGAACCCCCGAATCTGCATACTAACAATGCAAAAGTTTTGCATCCGATAACTAGAATTATTGCCTTCATACACGGTACATCGGCTGCATGAGCCCAAAGTGTCTCATAGGTCTCCTTTTCGTACCTCTTTTACATTTATACTGCAGCGAGGGGTATCCAACTAATTCTCGAAACATGGTAAAAGCAGAGAAATAAAAATATATTTTCAATTAGAAAATGTATGCTATAATAAATTACTTCGGCAGTAAAAACAAGTTGCATTTTTTATTCCATGCTTCGAAACGTCCGCTTCCATTGATACCAGTGAAAGTTAAATCAAAACTTGATTCATATATCACGCTTTGAATTTCTGCGAAAGCTCCATGGCTGACTTTAATCATTTTGAAACTAAATTGAACTTCCCCTGCTCGTCAGCATACGCTTTGCTGAAGGTGACCATTGTAAAAACATAATATGCAATGTACATTGCGTTTGCTGCATTGCTATTTTTATTTTATTATTTTCCTTTGTTTGCTTCTGCGTCGACTCACGACTCAAACTAACCAGCACATGTATTTTTGACAAACGTTTCATTCCAGTAGCAAATGAGGCAAGTGGGATGATAATAAAAGCTGCCGGGTCAACATGAGGATCAGCTTGCATTTGCATTTCGACATTCAAACTTAGTTTAGCCAATATTTTTCAATTCTGACTATGTCTAGACTCTGTGAACAATCCCCGATTAAAACATTTATAATTGTCCTACGTTTTGAATGTATGATAACGGATGTTTGGATATACTGCTAAATGATTGCTTGCTAAATTAAAATTTATGTAAAAGTAGGTCAGCAATTTATAAAATTGTAAACAATATACATCTACAAAAACGGGGAACTAAAATAAATATTATCAGGCTTATCTCAATACGGCAAACTGAATAACGTTAAGCGTGTAACATTATTGATCAGGTAAATCGTATATTGAAAAAAATTCAAGAATACATCTATTATGCTTTGCAAATGAATTTAAATCTATTCGCATGCTCTACTTACATTTATTGTACTTACATACATGTGCATGTGTACTTACAGAGTTACTTACATGTGTACTTATATGTGTACCTATTCATCTTTTACCTAAAATACATTTTTGTAATGAAATTGATTTTCGTTTCAGAACATGTGAGAGTATGGTCATGGTCAATGCCATTTTTCTTCGAAATGCGAATGGATCGCTAAATCCAATGGCAAATATATACCATTTCACCCTTTGCCCATTAGAGTTTCCTGTTGAGTGGATAGATTCTGGAAACGACAACTTCAAATTTTGACAGACAGATTGTCGGCTTCCATAATTCTCTAACGCAGCTGCCAAAAACACCTATCGCGCATTTATTTAGGTTGCACATTTTTGACATACTGATCAATATCTTGATCGCTGACATTACTTTTTACCACGGAAGAAGCTTCTGAAAGATTCGATAATATCACTAACACTAAGAAGTAAACAGTTCCATCACGCCGAAACGGTCACGATTTCCTGAAAACATTTTTCAGAATTAGTTTGAATAGACAGCCAGAATAGGAAAAAAAAAACCTGAATAAATACATAAAGATATAAATGATCAAAATATATATGATGAAACGACATTTGCTACTCTGCAAGTGAAACAGCTAACGTCCTCAGGTCTGCGGAATTTGACAAGCTCTCGTGGGCGGACAGTCTAAGTGAGTGGGTGACGCTCCGAAAAGTTACGACGGCGCGATGGCGGAATGCGAGATGAAGGGTGGAGCCTCTCGGAAGGTGTGCGCGCCCAAATTAAAGTCAGACTTTTCTCATTTTATTACCGCCTCTATCGCGGCTTCCGTATCTCGTAAGTTCTCCGCCCTGGCATCACTAACCTTGAAATACCTCTTGCCCCTCTTATCCGTTGACGCCATTGAGCCTGCGACGGCTCTCCAAAGTGGAGATTGCCATTCGAATAATGTGTCCACGGCGGACCAATTCCAAGGTTGAAAAAGAGAATTACTTGGCACTAGCGACTATAGGCCGACTGTGGATACTCTTGAGATCCCTCCCTTCTTTCATCGAATATATTGATATTTTATCTGATACCAAAGATTTATACAGATTTGTAAAATGGCAAAAGTTTCAGAAGGGCAAATCTTTGACATGAAACGATTATTATTACTAAACTGAATTTCTCTACAGGAGATTCCGTGCCTCTATACACGCTTGAGCATTTGTGGAGGGGCACATTTTTGCTAGTACCCAGCGATCGAATAATTAAGAGCCAAAACCGGGAATCGAACTCAGGACGCACCACAGGCGGTTAGTCTGCCGCTGGGCTATGACGGCCACCCAAATAATAATAAAAAAAAACATTCTTAACAATACAATTTTTTTCCGGTGGACTGTAAACTAAATTTATTATCCAAATGTACGAGCTGTGTATACGGAATTCAAAATTGGATGAAGTAGTATAGCGTTTGTGAATTGCTTTGAACATATCGGCTCAGTTTTTTTTTTTTCAATTGCTACCTTCTCTGCAATGCACCTATGCGCGCAGTGATTGCTCGAAGATTCCAACATGCCTTTTCACGGTTTCTTTCACTACGAATGGCACACTTACGCTAAATTGAATGGAATCGCCATTTGGTGTCATTTATCGGAATGGAAGAAAGAAGCCCAGTTGGAATCAATGATACGTGAAAATCCAACTTAAAGTGGCAGTTCGTTAAATAGGTGTAACACTAGTCCTAACCTAGTCGGTAGATAAACTAGGGGCGCGACAGCCCCGAGTTCAATTTCCAGCGATGAGTCTATTAATTTGTGCCCCTCGAATTGGATTGTAGCGATAAGATGAGTACATAATTATATGCAGCCCAGCCGACCTTATCTACGGTATAATTATAAAGAAATAATCTAAGGAGGAAGTTTTTTCATTATTTTCATTTCGAGTAAAGCGGACGTCGTCAAACGGGGTTTAAACTAAGCTATCCTGTCTCACATGGGTGGGTACAGTCGTCTAAGATTGTCCAATATGATGTATTTTTTATTGACAATCAATGATCGTCATCACTGAAGTCCCAGCAGCAAAAGCGGTGCAATGACTACAATTGTAAATTAGGAATTAACGTCACTTTCGTGCCACTCTGTATAAACTTATAGCGAGCGCTATGAAAAGCTCCGCCCGATATGGCTTCGCGTAAGGCACAACTGCACTACAATTTAACAACAATTAGGGTGACAATTGCATTTTTTTTGTGTCTGAGTAATCATTTGCAATTTAAATGGTCAGGCACGCAAATAAAATAAAATCGACAATTTAACGTTATGAACAGTTTAAGCTCTCTGCAATCGCCTTCAATAGACGTAATAAAAGCCTAAAGGCGCATGGGCTTCCGCGCTTGTATTCCTGCAAAAAGGAAGACAATTTGGACGCAACCTGAAAAGATGTATTTGTTCGGGAATAGTTTGATACTATTTGTACAAAATATCAAATTATTCGGCAAATATTGGCTCAATTTATAGCCAAAACAGGACTTGCGTCCGTTTTTCAGACCACTAGGTAAATATGTTTTTATAAATGGTATTGCAACCGGCTGCAGAATAGCGGTTTCAAGTTCGAGTCCCAAGGCGCGGGCTCTTGTAATTCGATCCCGGAATATTGGTAAAAGCGAGCCTCTCACACAGTGCGAAAGTAACACTAGGTGTACTGAATCTCCTGTAGTGATATTCGCTACAGAGAGGGGGAATTTTCCTAATATTAAAATATATTTATTTTTACATTCGTGAAAATGTCGGTAATATTTAACGGCGGCAGAATCAATTGATTGACACAGCCCGCGTTTTGTCACATCTAACAGCATATGCGCACGCCTAAATTGGTTTCACCCAATTTTAATTTTTCTAGCCTCTCGCTCCCATTCTATTTTATTCGGCAGTCACAAGGTATTTGCTGATGAGTCATATTCAGATAAGCTCAAATGAATATGGGCTAATCCTGACAACATGTTGGAACAAAACGGAATCGACTTTATTCAAATTAGTTGGATCCAGTATACCAGTATACCAGTATATCCAGTATATATCCAGTATACCACATCCTTCAAACCTATTATACAACGCAATGCTATTGGTGCTGCACAGTAAACAAAACCATTAGATACATAAAATTGACAAAATGCAACGGCAAAAATAAAAATTGCTTTTTTACCGGAGCGCACTACATGTATAGTACGGATAGATTTTAAGGCAGACTATTATTCTCTTCAATTCAATGCATAAAATTTCGTTTTCCAGAATGGATTTTTCGACGGATTTCCAGCTGGAAGCAAAAATATTTGTGTACAAATTATTCGCGCACAATAAGCCTACGGCTTTGTAAAGTGGGCAGTATATTTTCAATAAGCAGAAAACACAGTAAATTTAAACAATGTCAGCAGACTTTCGTTTGTTTTTTTTCTTTTCTCAAAATCTAATACTACGATCTATATTTTTAGACACGCTAGGCATGCAAACTGGCTATTTAGGTGTTTTGTGTTCTTCTTGAGTATTTTGGTCTAGCTTTATCTGTTGCGACAGTCCGAGGGAAAATGTATGTGCATATAAACTTATTTTAGGATAGACACTTGTTAGATTTTTAATTAAGCGTCAATTAGTACAATTTTCTGAACACTGCCGGTTTCCCATATGTTTTGTTTGGTAAAAGCATAAAAAAGACATTTTCTATTTTTAGTGAGGCCATTTAGTTGGTTTCACCGAAATCGTAACGAAACGGGCATCGTTAAAGGCTAGTTCAAATTTTATCCGATAGGTGTCGACATCATCCATAGAGGGACTACTTTTGAAGGTGGCACCATAAAGAGACTGCATAGTACAGTAGCGCCAACTGGTGACAACTGCCCCGCTCTCATTTAAGATGAAAGGTTATTTCCGAATACAGATCAAAGCGCCGCTCATTCAACCGTGCGATCACGGTCAAACGAAATGGCGACCCGCGCGCGTATCTTTTGATCTGGAAAACAACTGAACTCTCAAATAACAGATTTAGTAAAATCATGAATAATTCACTGATGGGCTTGAACATGGATTGGGCATTGGATGACTGCATAAAAATTTAGAAAGTCTAGACATTCGCAACAATACGCAGAACCGCAGGCGAAACATGATGGAAGTACACACAGTACATGCACATATTGCAGCTCCAAATGTATACTGGGAATATTTCCTTTTGTCATTTAGTCTAGTGAATTTTATACTTACGGAAGTCATACAAGAAAAAGTTTTTATCTTTTCCCTTTTTAATGAAATTTCTTGCTTCCAATGCACAATATTAAAAAAAAAATACAGCGCATTGTCTTGGCCCATAACAACAGTGCCATCTTAAATGAAGGCAGTTCTTTTATCAACGCTGCTGCTACTATGTTCGAGCATTTTTTTATTCAGTAACGGATTAAAGTTGGGCTTCTGTGTTACATCGTATGTGCCTCCTTTTTGCAGGAGTGGTAGCAAAAGAAAAAAAAGAAACCACCACGGTGCGTTGATATTTAAAAAATGAGGTATTCATGATATGGCCCATGGGCACCATATCCGAAAGCGTTTTTATTTTGATTGGTCTACGAGACCGTAACGAGGCGCTCTCATTTTTCCTATTGAACGAACACTTTGAAAAAGACGCCGGGTTTTTGTAAATGGGTAACAAAAGTATCGCGGTTTTCAAAAGGCAGATATCTCTATTCGAAACCAAACTCGCGTGAACTATTGAGCAGTATAAATATTTCTAAAGTTTTTAAAAAAATGCATGAAGCACGTTGTTCAGACCTTCAAACGCTACTCAATGAGGGCCGCCTTGATTCGTCTTGTTAAACGACCATCCCGAGTTCAACTCCCAACATGGAGTTTTTCTTCATTTTATGTACGATCTCGTAACACACAGTTACCACTTAACAAATCAAATTTCTAGCAGACACGAAATATTCAGCAGCGCTAATCCCCACGCTGTTTTTCATTAAAAAAAAGTTATAGATGTTTTTATTCATTAATGAATTTTTTTTTCAACAGGTTGAAACTGACTTTCTCCTGCATGATGGACCTGTCGAAATATCCACTAGACAACCAAGTATGCACCATGGAAATTGCCAGCTGTAAGTCGAACCATTTTTTTTATTACATTTATCTTTTTAATCCAATGCGAGAAGTTGTTTCACAAATGTTTTACCGAGTAAAACTAATTTCTTACTCGGTAATCGATTAGTTGGTAACTCCCTCGTGAGTACCGGAAACACGGCAACGCGAATTGATATCGATTCAATTTCATAGGGCACTACCTGCGCCTCACCTAGCCTAGCACCTATAACGCATGCGCAGACCATGACGTTTAGCGAGACGGCGGACTAGCTTCTGATGGCCAGATGAATATTTCAATACGCCATTGCGTTCCTGCCTCGTGCGCCACAGGAGTCTCGTCCGCGCGAACAATAAGCACTTTTCTGCGCACGCATTAGGTTGTGCATATTGGAGGAGGACAAATGTTATTTACACGTGTCGAGGGACAGGAAAGGATGGAAAAGTGAGGAAAAATACTCGCCGAATGCGCACACTGGCATCATCCAAAATTTAATAATTTAAAATTGAAGTGGTTGACAAAAGAAAACTATATTTGCCGACTTGTCTCATCGTTGCCTCTCGAGACCCACTCCTTAAGGCTGAAGGAACACGGTCGAATTCAATGCATTTCAATGGAAAAAAAAAAAATGATCCATCGAGACAAGCCTGGAGTTGGCGTTTCCGCAAATAAGCCTTTACGTTCGATTCGAGACCAACTCGGCGCAGAAAAAAAAACACATTTGAATATTGATGAATCGATATCAAGTCCCGTGTAATATTTGTTTAGAGCATGCTGTAAACTGAGTATTAAATACGTTATATTAATTGCGTTAGAGTGGTCAAGGTTATGTGTGCTTTCAGCACCGACATAAAGAGAGACGGTCCTTACCGTAGAACTTGATAAACCTGGCGAATGCAGTGAGAATAGTGAACAGCAGCAGTAGACTGCATCAGGATTTTGATAAAAGCTTCTTCGCTGTCTCTGTAAAGAATAAAACACAGGTTTGAGCACATGAAGAAGAAATGCTTGCGTTTAAGCTATAAAAAAAACGCCGAGCAATATTGTGGTAAACATTTTAAACGTTGCAAATGAATAATGATAAACAATATACGTATAAAAAGATGTAACACAGCTACATTTCTTGGTTGGCGATTACAAAAAGTTTATCAGAGATGTGTACGCCCATTCCGTTCAAACTGCAGCGAGATCCAGGTAATAGACAGAGCTTATACTTTTAAACCAAAAGCTGGTAGATCTCCTTTCCATCTCATGAATAAGACACATGTGCAAACTAAACTGTGGTTTCAGAATCATATTCCCGAGAATCTCATTGGCAACTCTACGAAGGGCATCAAAAAGTATAAACGAGCGGACAGAGGCATCGGGATAGTGATAAATGCCTTGCAGTGGGGAATTCGCAATCCGTGCCGTACATATTTGATGTTGCATAACCGAGCTCTTGAAACCCTGGACTTTTGTAACTAGCCCAGCGAACGAAGTTACGTTGCAATTACTCGGCAATAAACCAAGAAACTCAGTTTTCTAAGTACATTGGTTTTTAAAAGTTTTACGAACGTGCTTAGAAACTTTCCATTAGTCTAACCGCCATTCCGTGTAGACGTTCTAAATAACTTAATGAGCGCGTGGGTGATGGCGTCGGTCTTCTGTGTCCATTTTTGTCGCAGCCAAAAAGGAGGAATCCCGGTTTGGACGTTGTGCTTTTAGGTCGCTAATAAACATTCGTTTGTTTGTTAGCGATAGCGAGTTTGCTCCAAAATATCGCATAATTCAATAAAGATCTCTGGTCAATGCCCATAAATGTTTAAGAACGTTAAAGACGGAATGCCAATGTTGGAGAATAAAAAGTTCACCAATGTTCAAAAAGAAAAAGTACATCAATGTTCAAGAAGAAATAGTACAGCAATGTTCAAGAAGAAATAGTACAGCAAGGTTCAAGAAGAAATAGTACAGCAATGTTCAAGAAGAAATAGTACAGCAATATTAAATAAAAACGAGATGTTCAAGAATGATAAAGCAAAAAAAAGTTGAAAAATGTTAAAAAAGGAAATGTTGAATGTTTAAAAAGGAAATGCTTTTCAATAACAAAAAAGTCAAGAATGTTCAAAAAGGAAATGCCATTTGATGTTCAAGAAAAGTAAAAAAGTCGTCTCTCACTTGATTTTTAGGTTTTTTGGGATATTACATTTCCAAAATAATACAAGAAAATGAATTCCCCTTAATTTTACTACAGAACATTTCATAATATACTTTCGTGGCAAACAAGGTGCTGTGCCTACCCTGTTAACCACGTCACCAGTTCGACGTGTTCGACCGGGACCGTCACATCCACCAGTTAGTCATCGAGCTGGTCTAACACTGGACATTTAGCGCGTCACAAATAAAGATTCGTTACGTCATTCCATTTAATAGCCATGCCAATGACCTATCCCACAAAAGTAAGCTACAGTAAACAGCTTCTGGGACAAGGTTAATCAAACTTAATTGTAACAAACTTCACGCGAGTTTCACGTGTAGCATTAAAATGCTGTAAAGATAGTCAACTTTAGGACGCAGCTCCGTTAACAAATATTTTATGACGCGGCAGTAAAGTGTCACAATGGGAGAGATAAGGTTGGGAAGCGAGTTCTGACACGGCTAATGTCAAGGTCAGAGCCGGATATGCGGCAAAATTTCTCGTTCTCAGGTGGACGAGCGAGGCATTACGGCGTGTTGCGAGAGATTTGTAATCCAGAAATTTTCTAATTTGTTTCGCTCATCAAATAAACAACGTAGTGCGTAAAGTCGCAAAGATGCAGCATACAGATAGCCTTGGCGCTTTCCGAAAGTCATCTAGCAAATTGAGTAAATAAAACTAGGATAAGAGGAACAGAATCCACTTTTTGTTAAAATATGGAGCTTCGCCAAACGTGATACAAATTTGAATGGCTGCGGTTTTTGCACTAACACGTTGTAAATGAAGGCGACGTACGGTAATTAAGAACTCCTCTTATGTGAAAACCTCGTCAAGAATTCTTATTTACCTACTTATATTACCTAAGTGTAACATACAGTATTAGTTAGCCTATGAGTTTTTGAGATTACTTCACACGTTCTTCTATCAAATAATTGACATTTTAAGAATAATTAGTTTTATTGAAGGCGTCCTTATTCCTTACCATGAACGGTCGTTTTAAATAGTTTCAAACACTTCAAAAATAAGTTAAAAAAGTGGATTCAACATTTGTTAAAATACATGTAGAAGAAGTATTTTACAGTAAGATTGCATTATTAATATTAACTATTATAGCTATTGCAACCCAACGGCTCCTATATCTTTATTTTTTTTTAAATGATATTTTGTGCATCTTTGTTGCGAATTCCGTCCAATGGTTTTTGAACGTATGAATAAAGTAACAAATGACAGACTATCATATGAAAGGGATTTTGTATCTCGGCAACACGTCAGTAACGAAAACAGCTTACGACAGATATTTTCGACATAGACCGTATTTCACCTAAAATTGTTTTCCGGCCCACAATGTTTCTAATTATTATTCGCACAAAATCCGGACCGATTCGAAATCGTGTCTACAATCCGTAGCGGCACAATTTCAGTCAGAGGACTGTTTATAAGAGTAGATTGTGTTGGCGGAAGTTAGTCTCTACTAATACCACTGGTGAGTGAGGGAATTACAGCATGCAATGGAACATGTCTCGTTTGTTTTGGCGGCCGCTCGCGATCAGCCGTTGGGCACCGTTGGGCTCCTGTCCCTGTTACCTCGGGAGACCAACACTGCGAGGAAACTAACTGCTTATTGCTAACCGATATTGTGTTGTCGGAGCAAAAATAAACATACGGCCACAAACGAGATAAAAGTTTGCATAAACGTACGTAATGGTATGAGCATAAAAAGATATGCCAGGGTGGGTTTATGCGCCTCCGATTATTTTTCCCTGAACGCTGAGTATTTAAAAAATAATTGTTTACTTTTTATTTATTTCCTATGTAAAACCTTTAATTTAATTTTACATTTATAGATTTTAGAATATACTCGATTCGATGGCCAAATTTATTTACTATCCCGCAGTTGGCGCTATTCTTTTGATTTTGAAATGGAATTAAAAAAAAAAGAAAATCTTAAGAAATTATGAGAACTGATTAAACGTAAATAAAATCAGCGATTTAAAGTCCAATAGTGAGACACTTTTTATCCGTCAGGTTCAGAAGAAACAAATACACGAGCTTACCATCGTTTAAGAAATTATCTTTAATTAAAGCAAAATTTTAAATTTTCGCAAACACGGATGTTAGGCGCATTTATTGGCAGATCAAATCAAATAAATCGATTGCTACACTCGAAATTCGGGTCCCCTTACTATTTCGAGTGAACCTTTAACTGAAAATTTCTTTGAATAATTCAGAATAAGTAGCCAGATTAGTGGAGGACCAAGGGAGGAAATTAGCAACATTAATCTAAATTAGCAAATAAGCCATCACCATTCACAATTACACGTATCCTTTTTCACAAGACAGGCACATTGAAAAACCTCCAAAGGCCACTGTTAGATCTAATCCCCTACACACTTAGGAACCAACAATGCCATGGATACAAATCTGCAATACAAAGGAAAACATAACCTTGTTAACTTTGCGAAAGCCATATTTTACGGAGGTGTAATCCTACAATCTAAGTCGGGGAAATTATTTGCTGATGAAACCCGTGCAGGCATTTTTAACGATTTTCTTCTGGCTGACGTATGGAAATTTAAACTCTAAACAAATACAGCCAGGCACAAATAAGAATTTAATCAGAACGGCGGCACAACCATTCCACGAATATTTGACAATTGCTTCCCCACAAGGAAAAAATATTCAATTGGTTGGCTTGCGTTTCTTTCTTAACTAAAAATGCAAAGCTTCGAACAGGCGAGCGAGATCCGAGACTCAATTTGCTATAAAACATTTGCTTCGCCGCAGTAAAACTTTTGGGTAATCCGTTAGATTTATACCGTACTGTTGGAGGGCCCTTGTGTACAAGCAACGCCCCGGTGACGTTGCTATGCGACTGATCCGCATCATTTTGTTACTTCGTTGCCATCTTCCTTAGAGCCAGCAAACATTTTATTTGAATTAAATCGAGCTAACAAAAAAAAAGCTGGTATCTTCTTGAAAATATCCTCCGTCTGCTAAGTACAAATTTGTATGTTCGAAGTCGCAGTCTAAGTCTTACTTCCAAACTACATGTAAGTGTAATAAAAAAAAATCTCAAAACATTCGTTGAAAATGGAAATGTCTGATGGTGAAGACATTTTTTTTGTGGGAAAATTCCCCTCACTGCGGGAGTTTTTGTATCCTTCGTGTTGCTTAGGCATTGGTGTATTTTTTTCAATCCTTAAGTTGCAGGAACAAAACAGAAAGCATAAACTTTGTAGTTATTTTTTTAGTCTACTTGACAATATCTCTTTCCTTTGCGCAACTATTTGTAAGTTCAAATTTGTTTCGGTTTTCTCGTGAACCATAAAATTTAGAAGATCTTCTTGGGTACCATTTTTTAAATTAAGATATCGGTTACCCCATATTTCTCAGATGAATTAAAATTGGATAGGCGTGGAAAAATTTAGAAAAAGAATTTCAAATGATTTCGATGAACGACGAGCCAGTAATAGAAAATGCGGATGTAGGCTTTCTGAGTGGCAGCGTATTTTTTATCAACGTTTTGTTAACTGTGTGTGTGCAGTTTTTGAGCTCGTGTCTCAGGAGAATAAACGAGATTAAATTTATATTCAAGCGCAGTTCCAACATCCATTGGTCTGCACGATCGACTTTGCGCCGACGCTCGGATAAATCGTCCCCCGCCAATTGTTGGTTTAATAGCCTTGAAAAAAATTCATTTCGCTTGCACGAGCCGGCGACGCTCCACCGGCTGTCATCGACAAATTAAAAAAAAAAAAAAAAAAAGGTGCGGTTTAATGGAAATTAGGTTAGCAATTCAGCAGATGTACCCGACCACATAGATGCATAAAATTAGGCACCAGCGGTTTGGAAGAGGTAGTGAAAAAAAAAATCAGTTTGATTTTGCCTCAGTGAACACCAAATGGGAAGGCCAACTAGAGAACTTTTTCGCTTGAATTTTGCGCCAATGAAATTGCGGATGAATTTACATCCACCAAGCAACTGATTCGCGCAAATGACCCACTCCCCTGTTCCAGACGATATAATTTTATGTTTAACATCAGGATAAACTTTTATTCTGAGTTTGTCCTAGCGTGGTTCACCTTTAGTATGCACTGTAAGTACGTCACAATTTGGAAATATAAAACTACTGAACATTTTATAACTCGGTGTTACGCATTATCAACATAGTGTGCGCTATATTTTGCTAATTAAATAGCTGCAATTAATCTCAAATTTGAATATATATTCCGTTGAACTTTATATTTCAAATGATTTAAGTAATTTTTTGAAAGTAAAAAAATAGTACCTTACATACTACAGTATAATCTCTACAGCAAAGTAGGATTTGTCAAAAAAAAGTGGGGGTTAGCAGAGTCTAACCAAAGAGGGAGAGGGACAAGGTCCGGTGCAGCGCCGGGGCACCGGACCTTGTCCCTCTCGTTTTGTATTGTAGACGTCCTAACCCCCTATTAATTATTTTAAAGAGGGAGAGTCAAAACCGACCCCCACAGTATCGGTAAAATTCACCGTTAATGTACGGTATGAGGGGGTTGGGCCACTGAAGTGTGGAGGTTAAACTCCCTATAAGGGACTAGGAAAATCCCACACTGCGCTACAGGTATTTTAGTAAATTATTTGATTGCTGATCTTTTTGCAAAATTTGCATTCCCATTTTGTGCAAGATAAAGCTTATTTTGGCCTACTTCAGGGGAAAAAAACATTATCTATGCTTTTCTTCCCGCTCTCGGTTGTGTCATCTCAGAAACAATCGCTGGTATACATCCAAGTTTTGCTAACTCTTTGTACCAGCAGACGCGTGTAAACATTCGCCTTGAACACATTGCAACATCTACGAATTTACTGGTGCTTCAGAGACATGGTTTGTTTGGTCTAAAGGGATTACATATAGAAGACTATAGTGAGTTTAGGGTGATGATTGTGGTGGCTAATTATAGTAGGGGGGTGAAGTAAAGCGGATAGGCACCGACCAAAACGTCTGTTTGCGGGGGAGCGCGAGCATTACTCATGTCATCATGCGACAAATAACAGCTTTAACATCGTTAGGTTGCCACAATCACGATAAGAGCAGCCGTCTAGCCAGTGGTAAGGATCAGTTTATTCGAGAGTTTCGTATGCTGTGAGCACTCTGGTATTTGCCGACACATTTGCAAGCACTTTGTTGCGTAGACTTAACAGTGGTACATTTCAACAATGATAGCCAAATTTCATTCATTATTCGTGATCGCACTCCTTATGCCATTTTATTCTCAAATGAAAACCATTGTTGCGATATTCTGCATCAGAATTATTTCTATACCTCTGTGTAGCCTTTAAATATTAATACGGTATAAAGGCTGTTAATGGCTCCTCACCCATTATCTTCAAAAGTCCTTGGATAGGCGTATACAGAAAGATCTAGTTTTCTTGGATTTTAACAAGGCCTTTGACACAGTCCCTCACCAAAGTTTAATAGCTAAAGAAGATGGGTAAGGCAATGGCCAGGTTTTAGACTGGATATCAGCATTTCAAAATGGTAGGAAGCAAAAGGTTGTTGTCGCTGGTGTTCAATCAGAGTGGACTAATGTGACTTCGGGGGTGCCACAGGGCAGCGCACTAGGGCAACTTCTGTTCCTTCATTTTGGGTGCATCGATATCCTTGGCCTTGATTACTTGGTCGTTCTAATGACACAAGCTTCATTGAAAAAAATCGGGAAATTCTATAGGTCAGAAAGCTCGTTATCTCTGAGAGAGAGAGAGGCCAATGAACAAGCACAATATACATTAGGCGACAAAAGGGGCTCTCTTACGAATATATTTTTTAATGATGCCGAATTATTCCAGATATGTTGCTACGACGCGATGGAGCACAATGGAATCCAAGTCAACACGACTTGCTTCATTCATCATCATTTTCTATACCGCTTTTTATTATTTAAAGAAACTTTTAAAATGTTAATGAATAACACGCAATGAATAGCGTTATAAGACAAATGTCAAAAGACAAATGTGTAACGATGCGCCATTCGGTCGTTATTAAATTGAATGCCTCGTTTCTCTTAAGATTGAAACGATCCTACGTATAAACGTATTGTTAAACACTCCAGAGATGTTCATTGTTCATAAATCGGAGTGATAGGATCGCTTACATGAGAATAGCTGCGCTATACACGATTAAATTGTGTGCATAAAAGACAAGTGAAGTATCAGGTTAACCTTGATGGGTTTTATAAGAATGTGAAAATCGCTTTGCCTTTGATGAACAGATGTGAATATGATCGTTAGACAAAATATCGTTGCTAAATTCAATTGAGTTTAGCAAAGAACACAAGTTGTGAGATTGATTTCAGTGATGACGAACATTGATTGCCAATACTGTTTACCAATTATTTTAATCTGTGTGCATGATTCAGCAAAATCACGCTTAAATTTTAGAAAAGCCTTTTAATGTAGTCTCAAGATGAAAAATATTTCTAACGTCGTTGCATGCATGTCGAAATTAATTATACACGTATTTATATAGTGCATTTGTACTGTACAGTGCTAATGAAACTCTGCATTTGTATATTGTAGTATCAGCTGATCAAGTCAGGTGACAAAGGTGTTGTAGTACAGTGGCGCCTGTAGGCTCATTTCATTATCCGCATATCCCCAGACAGTGTCTACAATTGAATGAAAGCGGGCACCCCTGTTCTTAAGCGTACCTTATTTAATTTCGACCGTAATCCCCAGACTCTGATGGAACAAAACAAATGCGACGCCCAAAATCACGTTTGCTTTAATTGTGTAAATTTCTGTTCGCTTCAAATCTGTATACGTTGTGGTGCGCAAGCTTAGTCGCTAAAGCTGCCGTAAATGAAATTAGCAAAACCCTGAATAACGTCCACAAATGCAAGTACACGTGTATTTTAACGCATTCGAAAACTGTTCTTTGTTCCATTTTTTTTAGTTGCCAAGACGACAACGGATTTGACTCTCGTGTGGAAGTCTCCCAAACCGGTGAAGATGTACGAAGGCCTTAAAATGCCTCAATTCGAGATACAGGACATTCGCTCAATGCAGTGCCAAGACACGTTCCACATCGGTAAGAAATAATTATTCGATTTAATGTATTCAAAACATGACATCAAAGTATGAATACACGCTTGCCATATTGTTACATTGGCGACACTTATCATCAGAGTAATACCATCATTATTGTGAGCATGTCAAAAGAGTAATCTCCGCTATCTCCTTAGTGAAACAAATAAGAAAGACCACAAAACTCTTAGCGCGGCAAGTGACAGTTTTAGCAGCGTGAACATGTACAAACAAGTACCCACCGAAGTGTTACGATAAGCAAACTAGTATATGAGAAATTATAAGCATAACCAGGAAAAATATTTTCTTTTTTAAATAGTTCCCGGTTCAGTTTTCATTTTTGGTGAATCCATCATCTACAAACATTTTAAACTACAGATTAGGAAAAGGTTAAAATTCAGTTTTAAACAAATAAAAGTCGATTTATATAATAGATTAATGCATTAAATAATCCACAATTACATAAAGTTATCGAATAGTGTTTATATAATGTTATTATTAGGAATTACCTAATAATATAATTATATCTCGGATTTGGTCAGACCTATCAACTTTGTTCTTATATAAAAAAGAGCTCCTATTCTCTTCCTTTATTCCTTTTATTGTTATTTTTAAACATCATTAATTTATAATATAACTATATTATAATATAACTTTATAATATAACTATATTATAAATTTATGATTAAAAATAACAATGCAAGTAGTCAAAACATTAAGCATGCCTTGTACCGTTAAAAATAATTTATAAACAATGAGACAAATAATAAAATAAATTGTATCCTGGACTTGTATGCTATGAACATGCACCTCGCATCGCATGGGAACCATTCATGTTGCGCATGTACCGTACGTACATCGTGTCTTTTGCCGAGCACTCAGCTGTACAACGACGAAAGTCGGTGTAGGTCAAATTGAATTTGGTTACCGAGTAATAATCAAGGTACACGACCGCTGGGATGGCAATGTAAACAAGCGTTCTTGACGCATTTGCCGTGAATGGGATATCGCTTTACAAGGAGCCAGGGACCCACTCGTGTTATTGGTCATCGGCACAGAGGCAATTTCCTGCTGCTGCGTTGAAAGAATGTTAGCATCAATCCAGATCCGTAAACAGACGTAATTGTTGCAGCAGAAAATAAGCCAAATAGAAGGCGAGAAAATAGAAAACCGAAAATACCGAATGGTCTTATACCCGCAGCGTAGGAAGTTGCCGAACTTCCTTCAAGGTTACGCTATCTGAAATTCTTCTGAGACCCTCTGTCCGTAAAAAACTGTAACAAAATATCATGCGACACTGCACTACAACTTGAAATTTCTCATTTTTAACATAAATTATGAAATAAACTTTTCAAATAAACATTGCAATATATTTAATGATCTCTGTATCATAACAAAATATTACTTATAATGTCTAATAATCTTGATGAACGTTTAAAAGGAAAATTAAAATGAAAGAAATAACCCCTTAGTGATAACAACGATCTCTTAGCGATCACAACAGTTTACTGTGTTGAAATATAAAAAATAATCTACCACCTGTTAAAGTGCCAGACATAATTTGTGCTGAAATTTGTTTAATTAATTAAATTGATGTCCCATGAGGTGATTACAAATCACATTATAGATCACATGAGGTTTGGCTCTAGGTCTTAATATGTTTGATTCAGCGGTTGCATTTATATCTAGCAAGCTTGTGATGCGGGTATAAGCTGACATCGGAATCTCAGGCAGCCAACGGTAAATGCGTTTTCTGTCAACATCAGAGCATTCTTTTGTGTGAACCATGTAATTGGAACAGGAAACGACTAGCAAAACAAGCACCTCGAGTCTTCCGTAGGCCAGTCTATCATTGGGCGCGTGTATCAGCAATTTGTCCTTGACAACATCGATACTATTGCTATTTATCACCCGACCATATTAATTATTTCAATACACAATCATCTTTGATTCAATTTTAGTGCACTTCTAAAGGATATAAGTAGTGCACACTGATATCTACCTCTGTATCCTAATGTATCCAAAGGATACGTAAGTTACACATATTTTTGTTCTACAGTATGTATCCTAATGGGTTAGCAGCTTTAAAATGCTCACTTTAAATGAAACAAAAACAATAAAGAATGCAAAAAACACTAATGGATTAAAAGTGTTCCGATGTTTCTTTAATCTTCAATACATGAATTCCAAAAATTAAGCCTAAAAAGGAATATATAAATTTTTATATGTCTATGATATCTCTAAAAATATATTCATATTTGGAAACTTAGGAAATGTGCTATGTGCAAAAGTATTGTAAAGTAATGGTGAATACATTCCAGGTACATAGGAGTTATTCAACTTGTGGTCAATTACACAAGTCGACCTTGCTGATTCAAATTCATGTAGCATATGGTTTATGCAAATTAGCAATGGCAGTGTTATTCCCTATTGTATTAATAATTTTCGATCGTAATACAAAGTAGACATGGACTGATTAGTTGCATTTGGCAGCGCTGCCAACAACGTGATTAGTTGAATGGACCGCAAAAATGGTTTTAATTAAACGCTGACACATTCTCCTGGGGCCAGCAACTCACGAAGCGTATTGGCATGGCATTGGCATGGCATAATTTTATGGAAGCCATTGAAAAGAACTTGTGCCAATGAAGAAGATCGTTGGAACTTGCACAACATAACTGACACAAAATTTAAAATTTTAATTTGGATTGATCCGAATTTCTTTTAAATGATATTGAATATATTACTGCAAAAATTTAACCATGTATGTGTTTTAAATTTAAGTTCTGTTTTAATTATTAGAAGTTTTATTCTACAAGCAATTAATAATTTAACCATGTAAGCGCAAAATAGTTGGCATAAATTTTAAAATCAACTCTTGCCTTATCCAAGGAAAGTAATGCCTATACGAAAAAAGTAGCATTCAGATAAATAAATATCCAGCTAAAATGTCGTAATTTTAATTTCGAATATACTCGTAGATTCTCTATATAAGCATCTCTTAAAATATATAGTAACTTGAAAAATAATCTAAGCTCAACCACTAGCCAAATTATTTCATACAGATAAATTCATTTCGCAGTAGTTTTTCAATATAAAGAATCTGAGCAAAGCCACTAGGCAAAATCATTCAAAGGGATAACTTATTTAGGAATTCAGTCGTACTTTGCAGCTTAGCCATAAAATTTTGGTTTAAAGTTTTTCACAATTTATATTAGCAGTGGGCCTCGGGAGGAATAGACCAGCGAATAACATCGTATCACGCGAACCTCAATTATTGCCACCAAATCCGGCAAACGTGTTAGCACAGAGCTCGCCGGCTGATTGACTCGTTGAGACACACGCCCCACACGGTCTGCATTTATAATGTCACGTCTGCTATTGTGAAGGAGGGGAGATGCAATTGCTTCCATATACGAATACATAAACTTTTACTAAAACTTCGTTACCCACACAGGGACAAATGTCAATTTAAACTTGGTGCGACGTCGTCACTGGAGACCATTGCAAATGATGTGGACACGAAACAGCTATACTCAGTCAACTTCAGCCTCCACCTCCACTCTTCACATTGCAAATTTGATGCTAAATATATAGGAACTGCTCTTTAACAGTAGGTGGCGCATATTTCGTGATTTGGAGGCAATGCCAGCAGGTTTCAAGTGTCGCGTGGCGATACGATGGGTAAATGCCAATTTTGACGGTAAAAGCGCAGGTTCAATGACAGAACTTAATATAAAATAGTATTACATCATCGATAGTTTTTACGATAATCGATAGGTATAAACAAAATCTAATAAAACCAATGAAATGTAATAAAATTGAATGTAACACCGATGGTTCAGTGGGTATGGGGACATGCTACGAAGCCAAAGGTCCCGGGTTCG
>JAUJYS010000774.1:0-20561 GCA_033995665.1 Melogona broelemanni | reverse complement strand
ACCCCTCACATATGGCGATATGTGAGGGGAAGGGAAGGGAAGGAAGGGGAATGGCAGCTGGTTTAGCCAGGCTGGAGGATCCACCCCTAAGCTCTGGACTCCCTAATGGAAGCTCAGGGGCGACACCAGTACCACGGCTCGTCGAATAAACGAGAGCCTCTGCCGGGAATCGAACCCGGGGTCGTCCGCACCGCAGTCGGAAGCATTACCGACTGGACTAGACGGCCGCACGAAGCGCGAAAGCCGTATGGCGCAAAATCAACATTTTCCCATTTATTTTCAGATGTATGATTAGTCTATGGCTCCATGGCCGATACAGCCTCGTATGATCTAAGAGAGAGGCCCATATAACGAGTGTCGCATAAATAGACTGCTTTTATCGGTTTTTCTACTCGTAATATTTAGGGTTCGGGTTTATGCTGGCTACATGGTATGGTCGTCGGTACATGTCCGTTTAATGGTTTTAGGACAGCGGCGATTTATTTGTGGCCAATACTCCAAACACGCGTCCAATGCCCATTTCATATTGTCAGGATACCGGGTGCGTTACGGTTACTCGTGTAGTGGGTGGGCAACTTTATTTCATCGTTATCCATTCCTTAATCTGGCTATTCGCAAATACATCTGCATGATTATGCTTGTACACGGAATCCTCCAAAGAATCCTTGATCGCTAAATGTCAGATATTTTCCTAGAATTTTTTGGTTTCAAAAATGGCTCTGCTGTTTCAACTTTTCCAACAAATGAAGCTTTAAATTGCATTTAATGAAATGGTACGATCAGGAGGGCAGCAGAAAAAGGGGAAGACCGGCCAATCATCACGCGGATGGATGGTGTCAGAAAGAGCTCACAATTGAATCTATTACAGCTGCGGGATGCAATGCGCGATCGTCAATATTGATGAGCTTTTATTCCTAATCTGTACCTGTCGGAAAATGAAGTGTTTTACTATCACACTCTATTCAACTAGTTTTCGTAATTAGTAAACTATTTACTAATTTTATTCCTAGGGTCATCAGGGGTAGGAGCAACGACTTGGCAGCAAAAGTCCCAATTTTTTTAGTGCTGTCAAATTTGCATAAATTTTCCGATTGCGCCATGCCAATTTCCGAATCGAGCGCTAAGCTCAGGTTCGCACTGGTTCGATGGACTCTAGCTCTCAGGAGGATACGGCGTATATGGCCGCGCCATATGCGCCGACGAGTGGCATGGTGCTCCGTTAATTACGCTCGTGCATTAACCGGATATTTAGCGTCGAGGGGAGGGCAATTAATTACTAGATGGAGCTGTTACTAGATGTCGCCTCGCGTAAACGCATATACCCGTATAGCTAAAGGTCACCGGCTCTCTTAATTGAAAGGGCTGCGCGGATACGTTGGTAGAAAAGCGCGGTTAGCGAGGGGACACCTTACGCGCCCCTATATCCTATATGTGGTTGGGTTAAGTTTTCTTAATTGTCAGTCTCACAGTACAAGCGCGACCACTTGGTTTTTACAAGCGTATACCTGGTATACATGTTGCACGTACGTGCGTACTCAGACAGTATTTCTAATCATGTTTACCCGTATCGTAACTGTTGGGTGACCCCGTCATCAAAAGTACCAGAGCTCGCGCTGGGATTCGAACCCGGGACCGCCGCATCGCAGTTGGTTGCAATAACGACTGGGCTATCAGAGTCGTACATTAAAAATATTTATCAGTTCAATTTATTGAATATATCAGATTAAAATGGCTACAACCATTGAATTAATTAGAGTCCAATGAATCTAATCCAATAAGTCTCCTAAAAAATATGCACGAAAACTTAACAAATGACAGTGAAATATCTCCTATCTTTACTTTTCACTTACCAAATGGCCAAATGTCATTGCAGAAATACGACAGAAAATTTGTGGTTAATATAACGTTACAATCTTCTAATAAAAACAAGCATGACAAATTGGACTAATGATATTGCAGCACTACGACAAAATATTTGCCGTATATGTTTTAAAAATCAAATTTGATTGATTAATTTGCAACATATACATGTGAATGTAATTTACAGACCACTATCCCCGGCGCTGTACCGGACCCCATCCCTCTCGTTATGATAAGACACCATAAAGAAATTTTCAAGTATATTGTACACGTACGTAAAGTAACTAACTAGATTTTTCATCCCAGGCGACATTTTGTTGCTGAATACTGATCGGCTTTACGGAGAATATTAAGAAGAATATTAAGCTTGTGGTCATTCGTTGTAGACTTGTGTACAATTTTAGTAAGTACCGGTGTCCAACTTAACAAAAAACCAACACCCGAAACCGAACCTAGAACTTCCGTGAGAACGTTTTCTTCCACTAAAATTATGATTGCCATTCCAGGCATTGTATTATTTACTAGTTAGTTTTTTATTTTTTAAATATTCACCAGAACGGATTTGGGGGATAATTTGCAAATAATACTGCCTGGCCTATATCTATGCGTCATAGGATTCCAGATGCTCCAGCATTGGTGAACATGGAGGAGTTGGTTGCCTGTCGATATATTATACATTGCGAAAGCCACTAATCCGCTTCGGGAGCTATGTGTCGGTTGTGATTTCAATTTCATCCCTCCCCGCGTTGTACGAGTACACGGGCTCGAGAGCAAAAGCGGTTAACGCGAACGCGCGCCCGCGCTCGTTCATCGTCGGCTGCGCGCCTAATCTTATTTAATTTATGCGGTTGGCGGGACAGCGGCGTGTCGATATATCTCCCGCAAACTTAAACAAGGCTTAGCGACTTATTTACATGCATTTCAAATTAATTAAATTCCCTGCGGTGGATTAGAGTCAGTCAATAATAATAACAACAGTTATAGACGTCGACCGGATTCTTGCCGTATACCAGTACAGAACGTAATTAATATTTTCGCGGGGCCCAAATTGCGTTAGCCCCATCTACTCGTGTGCGTTACTGATGCGAGGGATGGTCATGAATACGCATAAGCATTCCTAGATGTGGATTTTAGAATATCTAATATTGACATAGAAATTCAATGGTTAATGGGATGTGTGCTCATTATTCTAAATTTATAATTATTGGTAGTTTTTTTTTTGTTGGTGTTTTCGTTAGTTCGATGAATCGGCCAGGTAAGCTGATTTTATTTTAAGCTATATTCTCAAAATTCATGTTACTTTCAGACCCGGTTTTGCAATTGGATTTAGAGAACAAAAAACCAGATGCAAACCTAACGAAAGGTAAACTTACAGTAGATCACTTTTGGGAAGAAAAAAATATTTATAATTTAATTTATTTTTCTACATACACTCGCTCTTCAAAACATTGTGATCGACTTGTCAGCGAAGGACACTTCACATTTATAAACTTTTACTTTTATTATAATTAATTTTAAATATGTATCTTAACTTTCTAGAAGTTTATATTCTGACTTTATGTTCTTTATAATTCTAACTTTTTATTCTAGTAGGTTCGAAATTAACGATTCCATATTTCGTTCCGAATCGTTCGATTTCGTGCCAAAAAGTGACAACAGCCTAAACAAAATTTATTTTTTGTAGAAGAACTAGAGGACATATTGGTTCAAGAAACCGAAGCCAGAAGACGTGCTGAAAAGCAATGCGAAATAATAAAAGGTAAGCACTTTCTGGAATCAACTCTAGCCACAAAACTCCCTCATGGCTCACGCCCGGCCCAATCGTTACGCAATTTCAAGTTAACTTCGTAGCAAAAAAGTAGAAAAATTTGAACGAAATTAGTAGTAATTTTAAGCCTCAGCTCAGTTCGACTCAGATGGTAAAATCGTTAAATAAGCTTAACTTTCATTTTCAGAATCCTATCAAGAACAAGTGAAGCGAGAGATTTCGTACAGAGAGGAAATAACCAAACAACTGGAAATAGTGAAAGGCAAGCTGAATTTTTTCTTATCGTCCTTTCAGTCTTTTCCGTTCCATAGGCCGCCCGCCACCTCATTCCAAACTTCGCGAACTAGGACGCGGCGTCTCAAGGCCCATGTCCAGTAACACGACCAAAAAATGGAGGGATAAAAAATAACCGTTTCTAAAGCTTCGCGGCCAATATTCAGCCGGACCTCTGGACCAGCAAACACATTCCATCGTCCACACTCAGAATTGCCCGCACACTAACGCATTATTCCACATACACAACCATCATCACTTCTCAAAACGTCACTAAAAACAACTTCACTCAATTTATAAAATATTTTTAAAGAATGTTAACTTACCGAGAGCCGGAAGTCGGGCTAGTCCTCGCTTCTGGGCTGCAGCAGTCATCAAGTCTTCGAGCAGCTTCTAACGAGAACACTACGACAAGGCGCAAGCTGGTGCTACTGGTACTGATGGCGGTGCCCACCCAGCTGACCTGCTGGCCAAATGCTGCCGCTGGTGCTTGTGAAGGTGTCAACTGATCTGCAGGTCAGCTGCTGGTGCTGGCGATGGTTTCGACTGGCGCTGATGGTAGTGGCACCCGTCGCCGAGCTAGTCGACTTCTGCTGGTGTCAACCGACCTGCAGGCCAGCTGGGTGTTGCTTGTGGCGCTGAGGGCGGTTGCACTCACCCTGTTGGTCCCCTGCAGCAGATGCCGAAACTGGTGATGACTATGCTCCAGTCACCGGGCCGCCGCCTGCCTGCCCCATGATCAGTCCCCTGCTGGTGCTGGTGGTCTCGGTGGACAGCCCGCCGACTTCTGGCATTGATGGTGATGGCTGGCAGGTCGCCAGGCTGCCGGAGCGAACGATTGGTGCACGGTTCCATTCCTTCCACTCACTGTCTTGCACGCGAGTTCCAACCTGCGTACACAATCACAATCCGGGAGTTTCCAACCTTGCCCGTAACACTGCTTGCACACACCGGGCAGCAAATTTAAATTAGGCCTAGCTTGATTGTTGTAGACATAAATCCAAGCCTGGCTGAATCGTGTGCACTTCACCTGGATCGCACATGCCTCCAGCTCCAATAATCTGCAGCCCATAGAATCCTACGGTAAATACACTCGCGAAATTTAGCCCATCTCAACGCCCAAAACCGCTATCTTATCCGTACTGCACGTTCCCACCTGACGTTGATCCGTGCATATTTAGTTTTAGTCAAAAGCTGAATTATAATTGCATTTTTCATATTTCAGAAACACTTTGCAATGAACTAGACCACGAACGGAAAGCAAGGTTTGCCGTTCTTCAAAAATTGAAAGGTAACTACAGTATATTGATATTGAAAACGCGTTACCACTTAAGCACAGGTAAAAGTATACTACGGTTAATTTACGTTTCTCATTTCAGAATCCTACAACTACACATAATGGTCTGCTGAAATTAACGAACCAGAACCAAGCAAGTTATAATCTGCTCTGGGTATTCAGAAAAAAATAGCTTTGTGTAAAGACTCCTTTCGCCAACGAAAATATAAAGTATGAACAATTGATATTTAAGATTCCATGTATCAACTCATCCTTGTTCCAAAAGTAGTTCTAGAATAGTTCAAAAATATTTCATAGATGCGAAATTTTATAACTAGATGCAAAGCATATTAAAAAATGCATGTCTGTAAAGTAATTGTACCCAACAATAAATATAATGTATTTATCACACAAAACTTGAGCTAGTATTTTAAATATTTAATCTGGAAAGTGACGCGCGCCAGTCAGCACCACAAAACTTGGCGTATTTCGTAAAATTTCAACTTCATCTTTAATGTTTTATTTCTTTGCTGGCATTCATGAGATCATTGAACAAACAATTGACGACAAATAAAACAATTTGGACTATTTCCAACGGTATTGCAATTTTAATAAATAAAAATCTGCATCAAGCAAAACTACATAATATATATAAAAATGAATATATATTATACATGTATATATATATTTGGTTTTCATATATACTTTATATGCCCGAAATGAAATATTCGTATGACGATTGGGCGAGCCATCAAAAATAGATGAATACAACAAAGAACACATATGATATTGAACATTAGAATAACCCTAGAATGTTAATAACATGTCTCCCAAAAAACGAATTCAGTAATCTGCTATGAAAAATGCCATTTCTTTTATAATAAAATAACGTAACACTTGGTTCAACTCATAACAATTTACATCTGTCAAGTAGACTTAAAAGTGCTCGTGTCAACAGGTAAAAATATGAAACATCGTTTTTTTAATGAACAGTGGCAACATGAAAAATTAAAAATTGCACATGAAAGGGGTATGCCACATGTGCGTAATCTTGCATGCAGGCATGCAAAAAAAAATGGAAACGTGTCATGCTTCTACTGTCGTCGGTAGGGATGATAGCCGCCCTGCGAATGAGCACCGCCGCTGCGGCCACCGCTCGGAGTCGATCCGTCTCCGCTTCCAGAGGTGTAGCCTGAAACAGAAACCATACACATTAGGATCACGTTAGTCAGATTCATAAAAAGGCAAAAATAAATGGCGAAAGGCAGAACAAAAAAACTAGGAGATTAGAGCTACAATGACTTATGGCCAATTCTGCTCCAGTGAAGGCAGATAACATCAGCTTAAATGTAATAACTGCAAACAATGTTTAAAAAGACCAAATTTCATGCACAGAAAAATCACCCAAGACCTTTCGGTGTATTTTTGTCATGACAAAACTTTTAATGAAATTCGTATAATATACATGCGTGTATTTTTTTATCGAAATTGGTTAGAAATTATGACTCGTCAATGCGAGATCATGCCATGCAGTTACAACACCAGTTGCCATACCATCTTGCCCTCCACGGGAACGGGATGGGCCATAGCCCTGAGCGTCTTGGGAATAAGAGTCACCTACGTAAAATAATGGTATTGGTTAATGTAAAATCTACAGAGCAATACACTTATGAATCATGTTACTGTCGAGACAAGAACGGATATACCAACACGTCATCAACTGTTTGAAATCAGTCAAACTAATTGCATCATTAAATGTGTCAAGCTTAGCAACCTCCCACAAGAACAGTATACGTTCAACACGGGCAAACGAGCTTCGCCTTTTTACTGTGCGTCCCATTTGACACTGTGACATCCGATTGAGCAGACGTTCAGCAACTTGTAGGACAAAAACCAACCTGGCGCATCACAAAAATGAATTGCAGGTAACTTCACGGATACAACAACGGCATGCAATTCAAAATGGCGTTATTTCACATTACAGGAAAATAATGCCAACATTATGATCGCAATTGGTATAAAAAAAAAATAAATAAATCGTTGTGATAATTTCATGATAATTGGTATAAAGGTAAAAATAAAATAAATCGTTGTGATAATTTCATGACTCATTGAAACATGCTAGATTCTGGCACGATATTCCTTATTTATCTTTGCGTCTGGACCCCCTCGTATTGGTATAGCCATACTTGAGGGGCCCATTTGTTGACAAAACCTCAGCATCGAATAAACGACAGCCCGCGCCGGGAATCGAACCCGGAAGCAATACCGCATGAGTTAAAGTCTAAGAACGTGAACAACTAAAAACCGCGACGAGGTTCACTCACTTCCATACGAGTTGGTCGAGTAGGAGTTGTAGTCCTGCTTGGGCGACTTCCCGCCAGCGGGGGCGGGGGGCGGCGCATGAGCGCTCGGGGCCGCAGCCGCACCGTAGTCGGCGGCCGGCGGGGTGACGTACTGGTCGCCGTTGACCACCAGCCCGGCGCCGTTGCTGGGCGGGGCGGGTCCAGGGGCCGGAATGCCCACTTGAGCCGGAGCACCGGGAACTCCCGGCCAGCCGTAGCCATAGCCTGATATGACCAACGAAAACAACGTCAATCAATTGGAAACACAACACAAGCGTCATCACTTCAAACGCTTTTTTTTTAGAGAAATACTGTCAGGCGAAACCGTGATATCCATTCCAGCAGTTTTGAAATCGGTCTGGAATAAAGTGAGCTTCGCCTATTTACTGTACGCCACTTTTGACACTGAGACACTCGATGATCAAATGCCCAGTAACATGAGAGGCGAATTGGTAATGAGAGAAAAAAAGGCGTCGTAATTACCGTATCCGGGGGCAGGGTAGGCTCCAGGAGGCTGCACATACTGTGGCTGAGCAGCGTACGGGCTGTAGGGGCTGGGCTGCATGCCCCATCCTTGGTAGCCACCGGGAGGAGATCCATACGAGGCTGCATTGTAGATAAAAGACGAGGTTAAAACGTATTCAGAAAAAATGACAAAATCAATATATCGCAAACGAGACACAGAAAACGACAAAGGACATTTTTAACACGACACGACACAAGCACACACACGACAAAAGCAGTTCAGTGACAACTAAAATCTATGAAGTACAACCGCGATTAAATTGCAAAACTATAAGCTGGATTCGATATTTAATAATATTAATCAGTTATACTGTGTAAATAAAAAATAAGTCTGGCATCATAAATTTAGAGGTTATCCATAAAACCGTATATTGCTAATACGGCTACAAACATTTAATTTATAAATAATCGATAAATAGCGCAAATTTAGAAACGATCAACGAATCTGTAAATTACAAATCTGGCATATAAATTTAGAATTCTAACAGTCGCGGGCAATACGAATATGATAATTGAATGGAATATCTTGCACGGTTGCACTTCCGCTTTAGCAGAACTCGTGAGGGCTTGGTCAAAGAAATACGCTAGGCGACGCAGGTTTGTGGATTTTTTTTTTCTTTTTCGGAAATGTAAGCGCGATGAACTAGATGGCTTGGGTAACCCCGGGGCATGACATATTTTATGCAGGACCCAAATAGCCTTAAGAACATCTATACATGTATGTGCAAAGAAATCCAACCTTGGGCCGAGTAGCCCTGAGGAGCCGGCGGCCCCCATCCACCAGACTGGTACGGCGCAGACCCACCGTTATCCATGGAATTCATCGGCGGTCCTCCGTGATGGTGCGACATGCCCCCGTTGCCGTTGCCATTCCAATTGTCATTATTGTAGCGACCTCCGCGGCCACCGCCACCGCCTCGTCCGCCGCCACCACCACCACCACGATTATTACCATCGCGAGGTTCGGCCCTCTTGGCCTCAACCTACATTAGGGTTTGAAAAAAAAAAAAGGTAAAATTAGTGGCCCGTAACTAGCTGAAGCAACGCCAGTAACTCGGTTATTATGCCTGTTCTCATGTTTGGGATCGATTCGGTTGTCCTCGCTCGCCAACGTTAACCGAAATAAAAATTGGAATGACTGGAATTTTAATCTGTTTTATTCAAATTCCAACACAAAACAAACGAACGTACTCGTACTCTGAACAACCGAATCGATCCACAGTGTGAGCATAAATTATTTGTGCAACCGTTGATGCGGAAACGTTTCAGAATCAGTAACGATTGCTGAAACGTCGTCCAAAACAAGTGATAAAGAAAAAAATCGCAATTTCCACCAAAAAAATTTGTTTTAAAATGTGCTAAAAGCAGACCCTTGGCACAATTAATTTAGCTCAGTTAAATAAAAAAAAACTCGAATCCTCAAAAATGGAATATGTCCAAGACTAGTCTACACAAAAAGAGACAAGTACGAAAACACCAAATTTTTGAAAAAATATTTAAATTATTAGATTTCTAACTAGGAAATAATGCAGTCATAAAGTTGACTCGAAATGTAATCGCCACAAAAACATCGAGGTCACATTATTAACGCAACAAGTTTGGGAAACAATATTTTAAATACTAAAAAACTATTTGAAATATTTAACAAACCAATCCGAGTGTACAGCCAAGGGCCTGCCTAAATTTACATCACATCTAAAAGGTAATGCTTTGCGAACAAAACATAACTTCCAATTTATTTTAAGCCATTTCTTGACTAGCGAATTAATCCAATAGCTTTAAAAAATGTTGGAAATTGTGTTTACTTCGCAAATAATTGAACATGTACTACTACTATACAGTCGCATGCTGCTGCAATCAGTTGTCCTACCTATCAGCTTTAGCTAACTTATTGCTAATAAGCTTATAACTAAACCGTATCTTACTATTTTCGAACACTACCTTGAGTAGCTCATAAAAGCCAGCTCCAATTACTTGCATTAAATATTAAAAATGTCTTAAATTTATAAATCAGACTGTTGGTAAAACGTATTGGGGGATTTTGGGAGACCGGGAAGTCATTTTATACGTTAATCATACTAATTATACGAAGCCTAAAAATATTTAAAGATTTACACCACACATTCGTTCGTTGAACAATTACGCTACTTTCACTCTGTCACATTCATTCAAACTATCACACATGTAACCATTTCCTCAAGAAATCGGAAGGATAGTTGACAGAAAAACTGTAAATTAAAGCGAAGCCAGAAGAAGGAACAAAGTACAATGGGGCTGCCCCACTTGAAGGAATGTGTTAAGAAAAGATAATTTTTGTAGAAGTAAAAACTTGAATAATTGAGAAAAACTTCGAGAAACATGCGGAGGAATAAAGACTATTTTAAAATGAATTTCAGCACGTGAATTTTTTTGATATGCAAGCCGAATAGAAAAGAGTATTATCGTGTATACATGCTTAAGAGAGGTAACGATTTTAGAAATAGTTAAAAGAATAATCAAAATAGAAACTAGAGTACACGTAATTTCAGTTACACACATTATAATAATGAAGTACTTAATCTTACACGGTTACGAAGCAAGAACAGAAAATGAACTTTTCTGTCTAGTAATTCTTGATTATAAAATTTGTTCGATTAATTGTGGTCAGATGTTCGCAGATTTCCATCACACATTAACTTGACATCTTACACACTTAGTCGGCGATTACAGAGCACCAGGTATTTTTTAACTGATGCATCCAATAATGTCTGTCAATCACTTCGTAAAGCACATCAGCTATATAACCAGAGCAAGATTTAAACCAGATGTTTAGCTAAACGTTGGATACTTGTTGAAGGTAATTAACTGTACATTTACAAAACAAAGCACACACTGGAACTAGTATTTAAGCCGGCAACCGTGATGTCAGAAGTTGAGATTGCAACGACACAATTTACGAGCATTAATTTTCACATATCTACGATACAGCCTTGGAAGCATGTGATGAAAATTGATACCAGAGAAGATTTACTGAAGTCCAAAGGAAATATTAACATTCAGCTAGTTTAATAACGAATTTTGAAAATTGCTTTGAAATAGTTGGCTATTTTTTATTTTGATCAGCGTTATTTTAGTTTAACGGGAGTTAAGCAAACATAACGCGAGAATGTAAAAACCAATGCTCATTTAATGGGACATAGTCTTACTACATGACCAAGCAGTAAAAACATATTTGCTTTACTTCAACGATTCTTTCGTGTAACAAAAAATTACTAAGATCAAAATTATGGAAAACCTTTAAACCATTGCCTTAAAAATTTAGTATTCAATTAATTAATAAATTTGATAATCTATAAAATAAGATTGATTGAAAATAATTTTTCAAACAAAGAAAACCTTCCGATTTTGTGGAACTTGTCATTGGATCTAGATTGACATGTTTGGTCAGGTAGAAACGCTTGACGTACACAAACACACACATTTATACTGAAGAACTAACTGTGCCACGTGCGGCATTTAGGAAACGTAACGTGATTACCCGATCCTATCCACAAGTGATAAAAGTAAAAAAATATAAACCCCTATTTTCATAATTAAAAACTATGAGTGAAAGTCAATAGTAAACAATTTGCCATTTAAATTGTTGGACAATACAACCCGACATGTCTGCAGTTTTAAAATCCGTCGGCTGGTCTAAAACACATAACACCGATACTTTTAGTTTAATGAATGGTGATGAGAGGCCTAGGAAAACTACGTAGTTTCTTGTACAACGAACGGCGTTAGCTGCGTTACTGTATAGGTTAGCTAACAGTGCAAGTAAGTGGGGTCAACCATGCACCGGCACAGGCGAGAGTGAACAGATTGCAAAAGGATGCGACTACATAATGGTTGTCTGCCAGTTTGGTGCATATATACCAAGGCTAACAAAAACCCACGCGAAATGTGTGAACAATTGGCTAAAAAATGGCCGATGTGGAAAGCTCGTCACATCACATCACATCAACTAATTTTGAAATTTTAACCACGGGTTTAAACGACTAGTGAATACTTTTTTGTCAGAAGTTCCATATGATAAGGTTTCAAAATATTTATAGCTACGTTTATTTTTTAATTAAGATTAATTAAAAAAATAAACATTTTCGGAATTCGTTTTTTTTTTAAAACCGTGTTCTGCATTTAATCCGCGTTTCTTAGTTTAACAAAAACAATTTGAATAAAAAGTGACTTAAGCTACAACCCACATAACAGGTCGACATGATTAAAACTTCAAAATACATGTACATTCAACGTGTCGGGCGTGTTTTTTTTGCCAAAAAAATACGCCCGACATTTTACACGGCCACCTTTAGCAATTAAGTTAAAGTAAGTGGGCATATTCCACTGCACCTGTTTCCCATTGATGACGATATAACGTTCCGCACAAACTCGATCAACGCTGTCGTCCGTCTCGAATGACACAAATCCAAAGCCTAATTCGCCATAGCAATGATACCAACTTAGCTTAAATCGGAATAGCAACCTTAACTAGCCACCGCCTTTTTTCTCGCTCAAAATAATTTAAAATAAAAAAAAATTATTCAGAATTTTTACGATTTATTCAAAGGTTTTTAATTAGCACGTATTAACAATCCCAGATAAACCCATAGAAACGCTAAAAAAATTATAATAGAAAAATTAAATTTATATTCTTGTGAGCAATCAGTAATACACATTTTTATGATGCATTGAAGCATTATGATTATGTATTAAAAGCAAACATCAATTTGGTGCGCTCTCAAATATGACGACGTGTATCGCACAATAGAAGAAAGACGGTAGCTAGTTAACATGGGCTATTCGTAAAGGAGGCAGGGACCTACGTAAGGAGTAGAAAACCTACAACAATAATTACAAAGCTACAAATAAAGTTAAAACAAAATAAATATATGGTGCAGGCAGCTGAAGTAGTAGTAGAACTAAGTCTGGACAACACCATGCCAGAGTGGAAGCATGAGCTAAACACATTCAGGGTGGGTGAGCAAACTTAATCTAAGCCCGGTTGTCAGAAAACGTACAAAATTACAAGGTGGCTTACAAATGTTTCGCCTTTAGATCGTTTTGTAGGAATCAGTAAACGCCAGTGGGTACCGCCACAGGACCGTAATAAGTAACGCCGTCTATGTGTAGCGTCCTATTAATTTTAACTGTGACCTTAATTGGGTTTTATTTGTAGCCGACCCTTGTTTTTAAGTGGTTTTGTGGCACTAGGCTTAGTTAAATTTATCTACTCGTGCTCTGGCGAAGATTAAATTTGAAATGCGCTTGAAGAGACAGGCCATTAACTATTTGATAGTGAAGAAACAATGAACGGAAACTAATTGTGCTAAATAATGTTTCAATTTTGAAGGCAAATAATTCCGTAAACGTTAAGGATTACAGATAAGTTATATTTTAAAGATAATTAATCGGTGAATGTGCACTTATTTTATCTCATCGAGATCACACAATAACAATATGGCGTCTTTCACTCATTTAGCGAGAGCATTTCTAAAATCATGTCCCATCAATCTGCCACATTTTAACACCAAAAAAATGTCTAAAGCACTTCTTAAAAACACAAAAGCAGCCAATGTCAATTTGAACTAAAATCTCATTCCTAAGCGAAGTCACTAGTCTAGATATGTATAGCCACCAAATTAATTATGGATTGTTGCCAACATTAAACACTTACACGGTTGAAAACCAACACGAAATATAAATTATATACGGCACCATTTTATAACTAATGGTTGGGCTAGGTGGTACGTCGGCACGACCTGGTTTAAATTTGATACACCAGTAAATTAACTAAAACTTGAATCAGTCGCTGATATGCTTATGCTTGTAATATTTAACCGAAACTTATTCTACAATATCAATGGTGATAAGTCACACCTCTAGAATAACAATTTAAACTTCCGTCAATGCTTTCAGTATAGTGGAACAATCAAAATGCTTAAAGCCCTTATTTCGAACCACTCATTAGTGTTCTGTTAGTGCTGTTTCATGAATGGAATTTAGCCAGAAAATAATTTTGTGCTGCAGCTCCAACAATACAAAAATATAACCTCTATGCTGCAACGACGTTTGTTATTCGTCTACTATCACTGTCGTCAATTATTTGGTCTACTATCACTATCGTCAATTATCTGGTCCACTATCGTAACTGGCTAAACTATTGCCTATACTCACCCCTGGAACGTTTCTTCTCTTGGTCATACATTATCACAACTTCGACAACCTAGTCAAATTAGAAATACATGTCATTAGCACTCCAATCACGGTTAATGGGAAGACCCACATGCTTAATCCGATCCAATGTAACTTAGAAAAAAAAACGAGTTATGCTTACATTTCCATACGTCGAGAAATGGCTCCTCAGTTCTGTCTCGTTGATGGACGAAGGCAAGCCGCCCAGAAAGATTTTGGGAGTGTCGCCTTTGCGAGGGGGTTGCTAAAAATAATCAATAAACCAAGAGGCCATGTTAGATAAATGAGACTCCCCGTCCACAAAGGCTAAAGGCGAAGACAAATGACCATGCGTTATCGACTCACGCTTTCACGTCGAGCCGGTCGCTGCTGCTGCTGGCTTCTCGGGTTGCACGACTTGGGATCGATCTGCGAAAGAAAAATTGAGGACAAACATAAGACGTTATGACCGGAACTAAACAAAACAATGCGCATTAAACATAACGAATGGCAAACGTTTTTCGAAAATAACGACAAGCGACTACAAATTACACTACAACACATCAACCTGGTTTTAAGTATTTTTTTCCCTTCAAATTTGACACGAATTCTTTGACGGAAAATAAGCTTCTAAAATGTTTGTTCAGATTCCCGATCCTTGATCGCTCATTTTGATTTTAATTAATTATTTATTAATTATTACTGTATTCAAAGTTGCAAGATCAGATCGAAATTAATATTTTTCACATACCGATCGACCGTCCAACGTGTGAGAACCACTGGCAATCACAGTTTGAACACAAGCGGAATCCTTGAAGGTGACGAAGCCGAAACCTCGGGACCGGCCAGTATCGCCATTCTTCATCACCACGCAGTCGACCACTTCTCCGAAGCGACTGAAATAATGAGAGAGCGCCTCTGGAAAAATAGCACAAGGAGAATTTTTATTAGAAATAACGCCGCTAATCAATATCGGATGTCTAAGAAACAAAAGCCTAGCCCAATATATAGATGAAATGCAAGACGGCCGTATTACCTTGTGAAGTCTCCCAGCTAAGACCACCAACGAACATTTTTCTACATGAGAAAAAGATAATTGAATATTAAACATCAATCAAGAACTACTATGAATCAAATAGCAACATTAACAGGAACAACGTTCTAACCACCCAAATCAACATCATTAGCAAAAGAGCTGCCTTTTATTTTCGTCATTTATTCCTAGACCGGACGTCCGTTCAATCTAAAGTTGAAGTATTTTTCTCGACCAGGATCACTTTTCACTGATCACAGGATCACTTCAACTTTAGCTATTGCAAATCCGACGAACAATCACTCTTATTATCTTATTACCGTGCATATAAATCAAAATTATCAAAACTGTCCATACACATCGAAAAACACCAATATTCAAACAGCAAAACACAATATTTCTTTTTATGGTTTAATATTAAAGTAGCTTGTATGATTTTCAGACTCGACGAGGAAGTGAAAATAATAATTCTAGTTCACGTTTCGCGATAACGTTATCGTATGAATTCTACTTTTTTAGGTTTCATTCCACAGCGTGCAACAAGTACTAAATGTAATGTAGAGCGATTTGAAGATATGTTTGGTTGTGTATTACACACGTCAGTCGAGAGAAGACTGGAATATTATTTGAACAAGCAGTTTAGTCTACAGGGTAGGGTGTCTTAGCTTTTTTTTATTTACAAGCCACTGGAATTCATATTTCAACTCAAACTGAAACCTTTTTACATTAACACAAAAATTGCGTGCCTACATGTATGTATATGAAGCCAACTTAATATGCAGTACATTTGCTGAATTTGACGCTTGAATAGAGTATCACTAGGATACAGTGATAGGTATGCTACATATATTATTACAAGATATTTGCCATACCATTGTTAACCGGCAATATGACGCTTGCTAGCCTAATTCAATAAAAAATGCAATAGGCTTGACGCTTTCGCTTCACAGATTGAATGCTTGCAAAAGTTTCGAATTATTTTTTGATCCTCTACGCAAGCAGACTGAAAAACATTAAGTCGTCTACGAAAATATATAAATGATAAAAATAAAGCCTTGTATTTAACAGGGTCTCTATACTTTTACAAATGGTTAATAAAAAATCGTGTTATAATAATGAAAAATATCAGACATTTTTTACATTTATCTTAAGTAATTTCTCTCTATAACGACTAGATAATGGTATTACTTTTACTTTATATATCTGTGATTAACTGCATTTCGATATCAAGTTTTGAGTTTTCTACACCTTCACGATTAATAAGCAATCAGCTAGGCCTATGTGTATCTTGTATTCTATAATATGAGTTTGTCTATGACGTGGCCATTTTATAAACGTCGGTGGGATTTAATTAAGTAGGCGTAGTCAACAAATGATTTAAGGTTATAGTTATTTATAGTTTGGTCTCATATGCATCAGCAGGCACGCTACTAGGTATCATTTGAAATTGGTCAGTATTGGTCACTCGTTTTCCATCTGCTAGCAGCATGCTCGCGCATTTGGTGGCAAGTATGTTACATGGGTATTTTTATGTCACTAGCCCAGCCAATAGAATCGTCAGTGTACTTTGTATTTTAATCCAATCATAACCTAATTTATCACAATTAGGGTAGCCTAGACGCAAATTGAGGCCAACTGCTGCTAGCCTACATGTAAACGTGCATGGTGAACGAATATACAAGTTCTTTGCTTGTTATTGACGAGAAATTATTTACGAGTTCCATATGGAGAATCCTTGCCCTCTATTTTCCGTTTTTATTTTGCTTCGGTCTAAATGTTCGCGGTTTGCTAAATGTGCCCACAAATACAATTTAGAGGAGAAAGGCCTACCTAGGCCAAGCCATCACATGATATTGAAATGGGACCATAGATTTAGATTTTAGATTTAGATTTAGATTAATGTGATCGCCGCTCAGAGCATTCTGGCGATTTACGTATGATTGCACGTTTGTGTATGATAATTACGTAGGCATAGGCATTGGGTTAAGCATATTTATGAAATTTTCTTCTTTGATTAATTAATGACGGTCCTGCAATTGGAATAGGCTTTAATATTAAATAGTAGCGCCAAAATAAGGGTAGCCATAGCGCTTATTTACTACTCTTGGCGCCAACTGGTTGCAGGACCTAGGCCTAACATAGGCCAAGGGATGGTCACAACAACATTCTTGACAAATTTGCTAGAACTTAAGACTAGACCTTAAATATTTCCTGCATATGAAATGATCAACAATAATTTTGTTTTATAGTTATCAGCTCTACGCAACTAGTTTTGGACAACCCAGAAACGTGGGAAATCAAAACTAAATAGGCCTGAAAATTTGTAGCAAAATGAAATATTTTATCACGGTGGATAAAATGGGTGCGTTAACTTTTGAACGCAAACCTATTTTACACAATTCTATATTTTACGCGAAATGTGCAGTAGGCCCCGCCGCAATTCGAATCAACAGAAGAACGTGTGAACAAGGAATTATTCAGCTGCGTAGGCAAGGCCCACCATTAGGCAAAATAAAAAAATGCATATAGAATTAAAAAATATAACATACCCACTATCGTCGTTTGTATCAGACGTTGTCGACATCTTGGAACTTTACTTGGATCTTAACTAGACACAAATCTAAATAAAAAGCATTAACTTTTCTACCGCGAGAAGAAACACAACATGCTCATCGAGACGCCGACAAAATGAAACTTGGATACCGGAAATGGTTGGCTCAGTGGGTCCCGGAAGTAATATTTTGTGACGTGTTGATTGGTCACGTGATGGTACGGGAGCGGCGACACAGCGCTCACGGATACGTTCAACGATGGGTCTGATTGAGGGCCGCAAAAAATGTAGGAAGGCATTGGCAACGTGTGCGGCCCTGCCAAGAAAATCATCTTGCCCAATCATTTTGGTATTTGCAAAAGCTGTGTAATGGCGGCAAATTCAATTTTTTTTTACCGTAAAATTGTAGAAGCGGTATTTGTAAGAGTTAAGCAAAGAAATAAAAAAATTATTAACTTTACCAATAATTTTCCGAATTTTTAAATCTTGAACGAGTAAGAAACACAAACTGGACTTTCCTGAGCAAATTTTCAAAATAACACCACTTATTAATTAAATCCAGTCTAAAATATAAATTTCAAAATCACCTGAATTATTTTTTGACAAGATATAATTTTATTGTTATAATTTTGATAGAACTTTACGGTTATAAATTTGATATAACTTTATTATAATTTTGATACAATTTATTTCTTCACTTCTACCCGTTTATGTCTATATATGTTCGCTCAAAAATATATTTTGATATTGTCATTTATTTAATGATATATTTACTCAGTTTTTAATTTATTTATTGCGCGGTTTGATATTTTTTTCCTCCTGGCCTCACAACACCAGCCATCAAAATTAGTTACAGTAATTGCGTACTGACTTGTGTAGCAAAATATTAATAGAATATATTGACTATGTTATAAGTTTTCATATTAGTAAATTTTAAGGCATATAAATTAATAAAAAGAAAACCTCACTTTATTGCTCACACAAATAAACATTCAAATTTTAACTTCACTTGTTCAACCAGTCAAAATTTAAATCGCCTTCGCTCAATTGGCTGATCGCATCGAGGCCGTCGAATTTGATTCGACTAGTTGATGAAGAACTGCCGTTCGTATTTTTTTCAACAACGCCACTAAAGTTATTGCCGATAGTCTCGGAACCCTCCGTCGCTACCGTATCCGCAGATCCACCAAACGAAAACTTTTGCAACCTTTTAAGCACTCCGCTTGATCGAATTTTTCCCACCTCACTGCTGGCTACGGGTCTCGGAACTGATACACCGCTTTCACGTCCACTAGGCACAGAAACGTCAATATCCACCGCCGTTGACGTAGAGGCGATCGCGCGATCAGGCGAATTTGTCGTTGGAACTCGTTCGTCCGCAACTCTGCGTTTCTTAAACGAATACTGCTGTAAATTCTTGGAAATTGACGGACGAGATCTTTCGCCCTCATCGACTACGGCGGAATTGTGCTGAACTGACTCGCTCCGTGACTGCTGTCCGTGGTCATTTGATGGACTTCGCAAACAGGCCTGATTTCTTTTGGCTCCTGACCGCGAGGACGATTCTTGGGAACCGTCGTCAGCCGCACGAACTTCGACAGGCGATGTGACAGATACGACGGAGGACACCGTTGCTAGGTCAGCAGAATTATTTCGCCGATGGCGAGTAAAAGGGCCAGCGTCACAATTAATGTCTGTCGTACTGGTGGATGCAATGGTGTCCCTGCGCGCTGGTGGCTCCTGCGACGGATCGGGCTGTTTTTCGAACGAATCGAGTCGCTCAAGTTCCCTCTTTAAGATGTCTTCTAGTCCAAGCTTCTTTAAAATGAAATCCACTGTAAATTGCAAAAAATTAAAAAAAATATATATATTTAATTGACATCAATGCCGTGTGTTTACAAGAGATTATTTTCCCGCACTAAACCATCTAAAATATAATTCGAGCCGAGAATCGAACCAGGGGCAGTCACACCAAAGGCGGCCGCTGTGCCGCTTGGGATACGACTACAGTACATTTATTTTTAAAAATAATAGAGCGAAACCGGGAAACATGACGAGCAAAATAGAAACCGGTATTAGTTTTAACGCGTTCTAAGTGTTTTCACGTTTCATCTATTTTTATTCCAGATCAGGAGTCCAGAAATTTAAGGGATAGCATCGCACCACAAATTTACGTGCCGATTTTAACTTACGGTGACTTTTGTAGTCCTCGTCCGGATTATCGGGAAACTTGGTGTGCAGCACGTTATTTTCTCCCAACAATGAAATACCCTAACACAAACAAAATAAAAAATTTCGGTGAGTTGAACAAGCGCGATATTCACTTTCGATATCAGTGAAGAAAATAAAAAAAATGTCGAATAATCCAGCAAACCGAGAAGAAGAACCGAACAATAACAAGAACCGAAAACAATAACAGGAACCAAAACGTATACAAGTACAAAAATAAGTCAATGAATTATTGCAACAACGTACTCGCATTGAGGATTCCATTACGGCAACAGACTCGATCGCATCCATCACTAGAACTTCGGATCTAAACATAATCTTTGCGTGAGCTACAAATAAAAAGTAATAGTCGTGGTATAAGTCAAATAATATTAAAAAAATTTCATTGACTGTGGTAAGAAAAATTGTAGTGGCGAGAGAAACAATTTCCAATTTTTTTCCTTTTTTTAAACGTACCTTCAGATAGCCGAATCATGCTCTCCAGCATCCGGACAGTGGTCCTAATATCGTTG
>JAUJYS010000773.1:0-20562 GCA_033995665.1 Melogona broelemanni | reverse complement strand
CTCAGGCTGCTGGTCCGTATTAACAAAGGAGAGTGCAATATTAATGTTAAGGATATTGTCCGTCCTGCTGTCGAAAGGGATAGAAGAAGGGGCCACACCGAAATGGTCGAGGAACTGTATTGTCATGGTGATTCCTACTTCCCCAGAGTGTGCCGACAGTGGAACGACCTTACGGAGGCTAAAAAAAAGGCCTCTTAAAGTAGATCATTCTAATCTATGTACAAATCTGTTCTTGTTGACCCCCGCCATAGCCCCCCCCCCTTAAGTGGGGCTGCTCGCGGGTAAATATTGTAATTGGAATTGTAATTAACCATCAACTCACTTCTCACTAGAAGACATGTCCTCCAAAGTACCGATGGAAGGCGACGGTTCCGGACATCCCACATGATCCATGCTGGCCATGCTAACATTCACACTTGATCCGCTCGCCAAAACCGCTTCGTGTTCCAGCAGCCTGTCGCACACGAAACGCTCGTACCCCTGAATAAAATTATCCTTATCGTAGTCGACGTTACTCCAATCACGATCGGCCAAATTGGACAGCAGCAGCTCATTGGTGATCCCGCCCGTCTCCTTGAAGTCTAGATAGGTTTGGTACGCCTCGTCGTCCGCATCCAGACGGTTGATGAGATCGGCCAGCTGCCTTGGCGACTCGAATACGTCCACCCGAATCACGGATCGGAAGTTTGGATCCCAATCGACCACGGTGGGCGAACCCCGATACACCGGAACAGAACCGACATGCAGGGCCCGGAACAGCTTTTCGGTGACGTAATCCTCGCACACGGCATTCTCGAACGCCAGATGAAACTTGTAACGAGCGACGAACGTCAGAAAGGGTTCGCTGTCGAACGTCTCCGTGCCGGACAGCTCGTCCGGTAAGCTACGGTTGTTCAAACACCGTCCGTACGAATCGATGCGTACGTGGTTGGCCAGTTCCAGTACGTAGCGATCGCGATCGGCAGCGACGTCGCAGTGCGACTGGATGTATAGTACCGGCGCCGTTCCCGTTCGGCGAAACTCGTTTTTCACGTGCAGCGGGACCGGCCGGCGATCGGTTAGGTAAGCCAGGTTGGGAACGAACAGGGTGGTGAGCGGGTAGTCGGACTGTCTCCGGAATGTAGCCGTGTAGTTGAACAGTTCGATCATGGGTCGATGCGAGAGGACGTAGTTGTTCATGGGAGATTCTTCGTGCAGCAGGGCCCAGCGGTGACTGGCCAGACGGGGCAACGGCAGGTCTTCCACTTCCGTGTCCGTGCCGTAGAATACGAACGCGATCGGTGCGGTGATCTGGTGGACCTTGTCTCGGTTGACGGTGGTGTAGCATCGTTTTCCCGGGTAGGAGGTGGACGTCACGTAGTCTTCTGTCCTCGCCGGTACGGTGCCGGGAATGTGTTCGGTGTCCAGGTGGGGAAAGAGGCGGGGAGTCCACCAAATGATCGAGGATAAGTCGATCGTCGTACTCGAGTCAGCCAAGAGGCCATCGAGAAACAAAACGAAACACGAGAAAAGTGGGACTGACAACACGAAAAACGAAAGGATATGGCTGGGTTTAGTCACCATGGTTGATGTGAACTCTTAGCAGAAGGAATTTAAAAACAGTGTGGCTGCTTTGTTGGCGCTTGATAGCCAAATTTTTCGAGAAAAGTGTAGCGAAAGATGAAAGCGTTGCCATGGAAACACTTCAACAAACGCCACGAAAGATGAGCAATGCCTCTGTTTAAGCGAAGGCTATCCGGTGATGTTTCTTAACGGCTGCCTGCAGAAGAAAGCGCTTGCCTCTGTCTGTAGTAGGTTTTTGTTAACAAGAAATATGGCGAGTATTGTGACATAGAAATTGTAAAATTATCTACCACGCACGACTATAAGCAACGCTTTAAGTTCAGTACGTTAAGTGGACAATCTAAATCAATGTATTGTGACGTCACGTGGTGGCCTTTACCCTAAAAAGAGAAGCTTTTTGCGGCTTTTTGGAAATCATTTCAGAATCACGGAACCGGAAGTTCAAAATCACGGAACCGGAAGTTCCGTGATTTTCGCGCCACGACATTCCAATGGACTCTCGACTAAAAAAGTGAAACATTTATTTTCAAATAACTATTCTACATTCTATTTCGGGACAATTATCTTCTTCCAGGCCTGCATTCGCATCTTCAACGTCAACTTCTGCTGTAGGTGAGATCAATCGACATTTCAACTCAGGTAGTCTTTTGTACTAAAAGGGTTTTCAAAAGGCGATTTATCATGGTACGATACCATCTTTCGTGGTAGGTTTGTGTACGTGAGTCTTTTGTACTGTTTGGTAATTAAGCCTAGCTTGCCTAGGCCTGAAACACAGAAGACATTTGCAGCATATTACAAAGCGAGCCAGAGGTATTCGAAAAGAGTTGCCAACAGTTTCAACTCAAAATCGTTGATACAAATCGTCGCGATTACTAATCGAAATAAACATTTTAGGAATAATGATGATATATACTTTCTCTACTTGGACGAAGACCATTAGGCCTAAAGTGCTATTTTATTTTCCTTCAGCGCCAACAAAAACTAAAAAGATGTCATGCCAAAGTCCAAGGACATCAGACGAAGCCTGTGTAGGCACTTCAAGCAGGGAGTGTGCCGCAACACGGCAGGCTCTGATGCTTCCCGAAATTCTAATTGAGATCTTCCTTCACTTGGACGTCCAGAGTATGGGAAGAGCTGCCCAGGTTGCCTGGTTGTGGCATGACGTCATCCGACTACCCCAGTCATGGGACAATGTAAGGGTGAACCTGTTGGAGAAAACGCTCTCAAGATACAAGATTTCGACCACCAAGCACAACTGGAGGACCGAATATTCCAACCTATCGAGTTCGGGGCCATTTCCCTTTATCAGGAAACTGAAACTCTACTGGTTCACAGACAAGATGATAAATTTTACAGTAAAGAAGTTCAGGAATCTAACGTCCCTTACGCTGAACAACCATAGCCGTCAATTGAGCGATGCGGCACTGACCATGATCATCGATGGCTTAAAATCGCTCCGACATCTGCATTTAGGTAACTGCAAGAAAATCACCAGCATAGGGCTGGCAAAACTGTGTGGTGACAATGGTATGGCTAGTGATCGAAACGTTCTCACCCTCTACTCGCTATCGCTATCAAACATGTCCAATGTGACCGATGAAACACTCCAGTCTCTGAGTGTCAGTCAGGCCGCTCTCCAGAGTCTCGTTTTAACGCGATGCAAGAACATTACAAACAGGGGTCTCGAATATCTCACCCGGCTGCTAAACTTGCACGTACTGGATGTGTCCTGGTGTGGTGGAATAAATGACGATGGGATAGTCCACTTGAGACGAATGGTGAATTTGACCAGCCTTAGCTTTAACCCCACCAGCAGAGCTGGATGTAAGCTGCTGGCAACTGGGAATTCGAGACTGACTAGCCTCTCAATAACTAACTTTGCATTGGATGACAGGTGTTACAAGTCACTGGCCTGCTTCACCCGTCTGACTGAACTGTGTTTGAGATACACCCTTATTAGTAACAAAGCGTTGCAGAATCTGGCTAATGGCCCTGTGTCATTGACAATCGACACCCTCGATATAAGTTATTGCCGGTGTCTCACCTCTGAAGCTGGACGACACCTGGCCAAAATGACGAACTTAAGGGTGCTTCACATCAGTAACTCACCCATCGGTGATGCCGGCCTTTGCCATCTGGCTAACGCTGTTAGTTCCAGGATTGAGATTCTGTCGCTCGCCAAAGAAGTGTGTATAACTGAGAGTGGTCTCACACATTTGACACGACTACCCCGCCTTCGCAAGATTATTGTGTGCTATTGTGACTTATTCTATGAATGGAGACTTGTTAACCCAATGGTCGTCGTGAAGTTTAACCAGGATTTCTGGAGAGGTGGATTCATCAATGATTGTGTACATAAAATATTACCCTAGATTTGTTACCATACCCTTTTCAACTTATTAGCATTCATTCCATCATTTCCAACTCATTATTATTTTGAAAAACCCACTGTTCCAAATGACTAAAGAGAATATGTGATCGACGGAGCTTGTACTCTGAAAAAGTGAATTTTTAAAAAATATTGTTTGCTATTTTTTTTATTGAATTAAACCAAATTTAAAAATGCCATACACTGTGTACATTGATGAAAGTTTATGAGTACAAAGTATATTGTTTGAATTTGAGATTTGCCATAGACACCTTAATGTGTGGATCAGAAAAAAAGGAAATTAAAAACTTTTTGAAAAATTGCATGAAGAATGAAGATGTTCTGAAAGAAGAGTTTTTTTGTAGGAGCCGTCTAAATGCAATAGCTTAAAATAATGAGATCCTTGACCATATGGATTGGTGACTGCAACGATTGATAATATCGCGTAATTTTAATCACAAAATATCACAAAACTTTTTTTTAAAGTCATTTTGGTGGACATGACGTGTACGGAAGTTATTTGATTGTGGAAAAGAAACAAAAATACAGATAGTGCGACTTCTCAAGAGGATCACGCGGTAGTCGAAAAACCATCCTAGACTGTACAATCCTCGCGTCTGCATCGGAGGGATCCCTCAAGAGAAGTGACGAGAGACTCCGCCTCCTTCACTATTTATTTAGACGGTGGAACAAAAAATAAATGAACAAAATGTGCGAAAGCACGACGATGTCAGATATGGTTAATTAAATTTTGAAAATGATATTCCATATTCGCAAAATCATTTTCAAAATTTAAAAAATAAATAGTTTAAGTGGTGGCGGCGGGGGTCAGATACAGAGGTTCCAGGGTCAAAAATACCTTTCCCATATATTTGCACCCACATACCCCGGTTCCTTCAAAATCTTTCAAAGTAGTCTCTGTCGCACATTATGAATATTTGACAACGTGTGTACAAACCGTCGAAAGCTCTTGAAAACTCCTCCAAAAGTACAACTTTTAATTCCCAGTTCACAGCAGTGGCCGTAAACAATTGCCTACTTCTGATATACGTAGGTATTGGCAATTGAGGCGAGGTCTTCTGATGACGTCACATTTGACTTCAAAGGTGCCGCCTTCCACCGAAAGGCTTTCACGAGCAAACCTTTTGTATACCAACCTTGGTTTCCGCGTTTGTCAGATGTTATTCGCGGTCCATTGCGCATGCGCCGAAAGTTTGATAAAAAGAAAAGGACAAGCACAAATAGCATACTAGCGCCCCCTAACCACGAGTAATCTAAACCAACGATTCGTACGAAGCTGTGGATTTGTAGGAGTAGTTTGTACGATGCGTGGTGCTAGTGATAGCAGTACATTGCTCGCCCATTTCCTATTGCGCCTATCCCGCAATGTTACGTGGCATGAAATGGACATCATGAATCGCCGAAGCATTGCCCTCTAATATTTGTGTAATTTTCATTTTATATCTCTTAAAAAAGACCAGAGACTGGCCTAATTTGCAGGGAGGCCTCATTCATGTGTTCGACATAAATTTCTCATCTTGAAAGGTAAGAAATCGAGCTTTTACCGTCAGAAATATGGTAGGCCTAGTCCCGTCTGCAAAAACTGTACATGTACGAAGGTCCATTTCTTTCAGTCTAGATCCATCTATGAGTCGTCTTTAGCGATCGCTGAAGACTGTTTTTCTCATAAATTTATAGAAAATACTTCGAAATGGTAGCCTGGTCATCTGGAAACAGTCAGTCCGACTTCTGGCTCTTAAGTAAACGTCACGAAAATAGATATTTGTGGCCTAGCCCAAAGTGAACCGGCGTAAACCGTAAAACCAACTTGATCAGATTGAAGCCTAGGGTTAAGATCCAAGACGTAATGAGTCTTAATATAATCTAAGACAAATAGACAATCCATTTAGCCATAAGTAACAATTTTTGTGGTATCACAGTGCTGTGAAATGATCCAGCAAATCGAATATGACCTGCCGTGACCCACATTATTTTGCCGTGGCAAAACTTGAGTTTTCAGGACAGTCACCTTACATATGATCAATAACCGGTGCATTTGTTTTGGCCTATTACGTGCCAACAAGTAATACACGAGTTCAAATTTAGTGCATTAAAATTCCATGTCTGACATCTGTATACCAAGCTGTCAGCGTCATAACCCGGATTGACTGAGTATGTATTTCAAAAATAATCTTGCAACCTCGACCTGGGTGAGCGGCTTGAAATTATCTAAATTTCGAATAGAAAACTGAAAACCTGACGAGTCAAGGCAAACGTGTGAGCAGTGTGTCTTTTGGAACACTGTTCGGCGATAGGCCACGTAAGCTGTTTAACATCTGACATACAGATGTCGCTTCTGGCCCTAACCTTGTTTGTAACTAAAGGATGGAGTTGCCCATTTTTTTGGACTTATGTTTTTTAGTAAATGCTGTACGTCCGCAAGTGGTTGAATATGGCAAACGTGATTGGATAATTTAAATAATAAATACACGTAAATAGCAAAGTATCTCAAGTCTTTTACCCAATTGAATGAAAGGTGTGTCAAAAAATACATATGCAAATGGCAACGCCAGTAAATGTACTGTACGTGTTTGAAATGCGTGGTAGTAAAAAAATTACAACTTGTATATTAAATCGAAACTACAACAACAAATTTTAGTTTTTTTAAAGATATTTTTTTAGATTTCAAATATGCACCACCATGTAATCTATCTTGTTTTAATATGTCTAACCAACGTTTTGTGTATTGCTAATGGTTTTATCTCAATTTTTTTTTTTCAGTGTCAAATCATGAATCCCATGTTTGGTGTGCCGCAGCGGCCCACGTATGCCCCCGCCTACGGTTACGGAGCCCCGAATCAGCCGCCCTCCGGGAATACCGGTGACCAGTCGTTCGCCGTCCAAAATGGTCCACCGGGAGCGAGAATGCAATATCAAGGTAACTTGTGAGCTCGTGTAGTATATTTTAATTTTTCTGGTTGACGCACTTCTTCAGTGTTTTCGCTTTCAACGTCGGAATTGTTCAATACTCGCCGGAATTGTTCAATACAATGATAAGCACCAAAGAATGCCCTATACAAATTAAAAAAAAAAATTAAATAAAGTTTTAAATTTTGAAAGATTTTGGGTTCCCTGCTAGCACAATAAAACCTGATCTTAAATAATATGCGAATAAAGTGTTACTTTAGATTTTGAAATACTATTTAAATTTGGGGAAACAAAAATCATTCACCTATTAATTTATTTTACTTGTGTGTTACTGACGAGAGTAAAAATAAATCATTTCCATATTAGAAAACACTGTCTTGAGATTCGCAGCTAGAACGACTAGCTAATTGATCTCGTTGATAGTGGTGAAATCGATTAACGCGTATCGCGCTTATTGAGTCACATTTTGCCTGCGTCTGGAGTACGTTTTAAGAATCGTATGATAACTCTGATAGGGCTATGACTGATTAGAAAGTGCATGTGTCGTAGACGTCTATGAGCTTATTTTGATTGATGATGGTGAACCTTACAGTGGCCAATTTTTGCTATTGGCTTGGTGAATCTGAGAATAAGAATTAGTTAGAATAAAAATAAAAAAACATTTTTGGGAACGGAAGATGCATAAAAAAAACACTCACATACATCTTAAATATTCTAATTGTTAAATGTCAACCCACTGGTTAGTCTTCTTGGAAAGACCAAGCTACGAATTGACTTCGTTCTCTCATTATAGTTAAAGTGTGGAAGCCCGTTATCGTTTGACTAAAAAAATTCTTCTCGAATGATCATAATTGTTATTTTCTTCTCGAATGATCATAATTGTTGTTTTCTTCTCGAATGATCATAATTGACTCAGTCAATCTAATGACTGCACTCTTCCGTTTCAGGAGCCCAGCCTGGTTACCCGGCACCCGGCCAGCAGTATTCCCCCGCGCCCAACGCCAACCCGGGCAAACCGTCGATGGCGGGAGCCCCCGACAATTACAATCGTCTTCCAGGTGGCGCTGCCTCACCACCCTCCATGGGGGCCGGCCCCTACCAGCCGCAACAGCAGCCAGGAATGAGCGGCCCGCCACAACGTGCTGCTCCACCTCAGGGAATGAATGGTCCACCTCCAGGCGCAGGAGGACAATCTCAAGGCATGGGCGGTCCACCACAAGGAATGGGAGGTCCATCGCATGGCATGGGCGGTCCACCTCAAAGCATGGGGGGTCCACCTCAAGGAATGGGTGGTCCATCGCATGGCATGGGCGGTCCACCTCAAGGAATGAGTGGACAACCTCAAGGCATGGGGGGTTCACCTCCGGGCATGGGTGGTCCACCTCAAGGCATGGGCGGCCCACCTCAAGGAATGAGTGGACAACCTCAAGGCATGGGCGGTCCACCTCATGGCATGGGTGGTCCACCTCAAAGCATGGCTGGTCCTCCTCAAGGCATGGGTCCGCCGCCAGGAATGGCTAATCAGCCTCAATGTATGGGTGGCCCACCGCGTAGTGGAGCCCCGCCACCTGGAATGGCCAGCGGTCCTCCGCAGCGTCCTTCCGGCACTGTCGGATACCAGAACGGAGTCGCCTCAACGCCACCGCCGCCCCAGCAGCAGCAGCAGCCGTATCCGCCGGGCGGTGCGCACGGTCCACCTCAGTCTACGCACGGCCAGCCTCCGATTGGCGGTGCCGGTTATCCGGGCCCCAGGCCGTCGGACAGCCACTCGGCTACGCCGCCGCTACAAGGAGGAGGAGGTGGGGGAATGCCCCCGCAGATGATCAACCAGTTCGGCGGCATGTCGCTGGCCGGAAAGCCGAATCAGTCGCCACTGCCAACCGTAAGAATTATTTTTCGTGTCTTATTTTTCGCCTTTTTTTTAATTTCAAAGTTCATACTTGCTTCAAAATGGATCTCGAACCAGTCGTCTGTAGCAGGCGGTCAGAGACGCAGCCGGCCAAGCTCCACATGGGTCAAACGCCAATAGGGTGAAAATCCATGTTAATAGGTCACGATTAAACCAATTAGATGTCCCCCTCGGTGTTTGACCCGTTTTTGCGGTGATAACGTCGTCTGTTAAGATTTCCAGACTTTGACCGTGTGGCAAATTGCCATTTTGAAGGTTTTGAAAATTTGAAAGTACCTCGGGAAGTCGGGGAATTGTGATTTTTATCAGGGAGAGAGAGATAGTAGGGAAAAGTTGTCCAAAAGAAGGAGAAGTCAAAGAAATTTCTCAGCCAACTTCTAATTTTTTATTTTCGTAAATTTCTTTTACACTTTCGGGTCTAAAAAAAATTCGCGCTGCGCGCGCTCGTTTTTCACTTCTGCTTCGCTTTACGTTTTCAGCTCCGTTTGTTTATTTCTGTATGTCGCATAAATTTATTTCTTTTTTTTTAATTTCGTGCTGCAACTTACAATTATTTATTAAAAAGAAATACAATGTCTGGGCACAATAATTTTGGTCAGGGGAAACTAGTTTTCTCCATGAATATTGCATTGTTATTGAATGTGTTATTTGCGATTTAAAAAAAAAAATGAATTGAGTCAATTGGCCCACAGGGTAGCGGTTTCAACCAGCAGCCACCTTCATCCACGCAGCAGCAGGGTTCCGCCCAGCCAGGCTTCCCGCCCACCTCCACCCGACCCCAGTCCATGCCTTTCGGTGCCGCCCCGCCACAACAACAGCCGGGCTATCAGCCATACGGACAACCAGAGTACCCCGCGACGGCCACGGCGCAATCGCCACCTATGGGACCACCGACCATGGGCGGGCAACGTCCTCCACCATCGGGCGTGTCGCGTCCCCCGGGCGGCCCGCAGGCTCAGGGCGGATTCCCGGACCAGGCGCCACCCATGTCATCCGGGTTCAACCAGGGTCAATACCCGCCGCAGCACCAGCCGCAGTACCCGCCGCAGCAGCAATTTGATACGATGAACGGTCAGCACGGTGGCGCGGGGCCGGGTTCCTTCCCGCCGCGGCCCTCGTCCAACCAGCAGCTGAACATGGGGCCGACACCGCCGCCGCCGTTCCCTTCGGCCGGGCCGGGTGGTATGCCACCGCCCCAGCAGTACCCCGGTCAGCCGGGTATGTACCAGGCGCCGCCGGGTCCTCCAGGGCCAGGTGAGTTTGGGTGGATTTGTGTTGGGCGCATGTGATACGGAAACACATTTACCGGTCAGCTTTCACTTCTAAGATTGGCGGTAAAAGTGTCGTGTGGCGAAGTGGTTAACCAATAGAGCGAGCTACTATTCCTGTGACGCGGGTTCAATTCCCGGCCAAGACCTCCGGAATTTTTCTGACGAGAGAAATTACTACTAGCTCCCTTCTTTGGTTTTATGAGGTCATATAATTTGATCTGGAAATTAAGTTCAAAATTATTATGAAATTTATAATTTATTAGAAATACGAGCGTATTTGTGATTCAAATAAAAATTTAAACTCGATTTAGTCTTTTAGCCAGTTAACGCATTAAACTAAAAGGTGCAAGTTTTTTTGTGTTAGTATGATCATTGACACTGATTGAATTGATGACTGATCGAATTGGTTTTTTATCTACATGTACTTACTAATTTTTATTTTGTGTTGTCTAATGTAGGGGTCAATCAGGGCTACAACCAGATGCACCAGCCCCCAGGAATGGGACCAGGACCGGGCGGAATGCCGCCGCAGCCTCACCACCATCCCGCTCCGCCACAGCCTCAGCAGGCCCGACGATTGGATCCAGAGATGATGCCGAGTCCGGTACGCGTTTCATTCCTAGCAGTGTTGGTCAATGTGTGGTGCGCGGTTTATGGTCGCCGCACCAATATACACTGTGTATTTATACTACTGGACTGGTGAAATTTTAATTTTGGGAAGGCTAGTCAACTCTCTGTCGACGGATCAATATTTATTTGTCGTATTTTACGAACACCAGATCCAAGTCATGGATGAGGATCGAAGGAATAAGGCTGGCGTCTTTGCCACCAACGCCAAAGGATTGGTGCCACCGTTGGTCACGACGGATTTCGTAACCCAAGATCAAGGTACAGCGTCGATCATTTGTAACATACGTTGTTTTGTTGACAACGCGCCCCCTGTGTAATCCTTATCGAGCAACGGCATCACTCATTTTATTTTTCTACTTCTCCAAAGGCAACTGCAACCCGAGATTCATGCGGTCGTCCATGTACAACGTGCCGTGCGCTCCCGAAATGATGAAGCAGATTTCCATTCCCTTTACGCTGACGATCAGCCCCTTCGCCAAGTTGGTCCCTGGAGAGGTGAGTTTGCGTTGTTTTGAGGGGGGGTGGGTGAATTCGAGAGTCGTGTCTGGTAGCTGGAATAGGTCGTGAAGGATAAGATGCAGTTTAATTTTTGTTTAAGGGGATTTGTGCGCGTCGCGATGTTGATTTATTATTGTGATCAAAACAAAAATATTATCCACTTCACCACGTTCAAATACTAAAAAAGTACAGCACACCAAAAAATATTATTTATCGCCGCGAATTATTATTTGTGTTCGTTTTAATGCAGTACAAGTATCGCGTAACATCACCTGCGTTGCGTAATCAAAATTAACGAATCCTATTTTGTAATCTATTTTATAAACTATCGGATGTCTGAAGCGATACATTTTTTTTTGCATGTTTGTCAGAAAATCGACACGTTTCAATAGCAATTATGTGATAGCGATTAATACTTTCCGTTCCTTCAGATATTGATGTGCTAAATTTTGATTTAATTTCATAAAATGTTTCACGATTACCGAATAACGTTCTCTTGATTGATGTGCTAACTGGCGAGGCCTTTTCTTCACAGCACTCTCCTCCCATAGTAAATTTGGGCGAATCGGGACCCGTCCGTTGCATTCGCTGCAAGGCCTACATGTGTCCGTACATGCAGTTTATTGATGGCGGGCGGAGATTCCAGTGCAGTTTTTGTCGTGCCACCACAGAAGGTATTTGACTCATGTTGATTTATAGCCGGTCTCATGCAGGCCAAATTTTTATGTCTTAGGTGGATGAAACAAAAGATAATCCGCATGTCACTTTTTGAATCCAAGTTATCTCTATTTGTTGATCGGATGTTTGATGTTCTTTATTTTTTTCCTTGGCAGTGCCTCCCGAATATTTTCAACATCTCGATCACACCGGGCTCAGAATTGACAAGTACGAGCGACCCGAGCTATGCCTGGGCTCCTACGAATTCGTAGCCACCAAGGATTATTGCAAAGTGAGTGGACGATGCCAATGAAAAAACCCATCGAAATCCGGTGTCTGTCGTCTAAAAATCTTCTAACCAGATGACAGGACAATACAATACTAAAATGCGTTCTATATATTTTTATTTTCTTAGAACAACGTATTTCCTCTGCCTCCTGCCTTCATCTTCATCATCGACGTCTCGTATAACAACATGAAGAGTGGTGTGGTGCAGCTTCTGTGCCAGAACATGAAGGAGATCCTTTCCCAGTTGCCGAAGTACGAATGAGACTTGGTTTTTTTGTTCGTTTGTAGTTATGCATTCTGTGTAATCGAATGCAGATTTTCTGATCCTTGGACTTTTTCCACGTATGCAGGGAGGACTCTTCACCCGAATCGGCGGTCAAAGTTGGATTCATTACGTACAGCAATTCGGTGCAGTTCTACAACTTGAAGGCAGGTGCATTTTTAACTCTTTGCGGCCAACATAAATCTGTATTAAATTCAAAATTGAATTGTTCTTGGATATAAAATGAATGCTCATCGGGGACGTGTTAATAACTTTTTTTAAATGATGATGTCGGGACCTTTTTTTAAAAAACCTTTCTGTAATGAATAGTCACTAACCTTTTATATATGAATACAGTAGTCACTAAACTTTTTTAATTATTAGTCACTAACCTTTTTTTATACGCATGGTCACTAAAAAATTTCAAGTGAACTGTAACAATATTTGCGAGACGTTGTAGCCCAGTCGGTTTGGCAACCGGCTGCAGTCCAGCGGTCTCGGGTTCGATCGGTTCAATCCCGGAATACTGGTGCAAATGTGGCCGTCAAACATTGCCTATGCAACCCGAGGGGTTCCAGAAATAAAAAATAAATAAATAAATTGGTACGATTTCTTTTTCGCAGAGTTGCCTGGCCCAGCCCCAAGTCATGGTCGTTCCCGACGTGCAAGACATGTTCATGCCGCTGCTTGACGGTTTTCTCGTGAGTGCCCAGGAGTCCGAGTCCCTCATCGACAGCCTGATGGAACAGATTCCCATCATCTACGAGGACGTCCGGGAGACGGAAACCATATTGGGACCGGCGATTAAAGCCGGCCTCGAAGCTCTCAAGGTGAGACGCCCTTAAAATGACCACCTACCGTAATACCTCTTGTTCAATCGTTTTTACCGGATTTAAAACTCTTGTTTCGTAATTATTTTAGGCTGCAGATCGGTCCGGGAAACTGTTCGTCTTCCATTCTTCGTTGCCCATCGCGGAAGCGCCGGGAAAATTGAAGAACAGGGATGACCGGAAGCTGCTCGGAACAGATAAGGAAAAGGTAACCGGATGCTTTCCTTCCTTTTTGAATGTTTTCTCAAACATTTTCGTTTTAGATTTAATTTATATTCAATTTTTAACCTCAAATTTTGTAGATTGTAACCTCATATTCGACATTAATTCCCATTTTTCACGGCATCAATTGCATTAGTTGACAAAAAATATCACAATAAATCAAACCAATCTTTCTTGGTGTTACTTTCATTATTTTTTATATCGAGCACTTTAAAAAAGAGGGGTACGAAATTAAACGAGAGCCCGCGCCGGGAATCGAATCCGGAACCGTCGCGCAGCACCCGGTCGCAATACCGGCTGGGCACCGACGAGTCGTACCATATCATAAATTTTCTTCTCTGAACCACTTTTCTTATTGTTTTTTTAGACTGTGTTGGCCCCTCAGAGCACCTTCTACAACCAACTGGGTCAAGAGTGTGTGGCTGCGGCTTGCAGCGTGGACCTCTTCACGACACCCAACGCCTACATAGACGTGGCCACGATCGGACAAGTGTGTCGACTGACCGGGGGTCAGATCTTTAAGTACACATATTTCCAGGTGGGTTCGGTTATTTTGCCACTGTAGTATTCGTAAAAGCTAAGTAGTTAGGCCAAGAGGGTAGCTCCTGAGACTAGCCTGTAAACGGGACACTTTTGGAATTAATTAAAATATTTTGTGAACAGTTTTACTCAAAATTGGAGCTATTCAACTGCTGTTAGATAATTATTACATAGAATTAATTCTAGAACTAATTCTATGTAATAATTATCTAACAGCAGTTAAATCATTTATTGATAGAAACCACGTGAAGCTATTCAGCTCAAGGTTGGCGATTGTTCAGGAATATAAGAACGGAACGGGTTTACAGTGCTTTGGCTGAAAGGAAACTTCTGCTAAATGCATCTTAGAAAAAATAATTGGTGACAATACAAAATTGCAATAACGCACAGACGCTGATATACTTGTTACTCATTATACTCAAATCATAAAAATGATCTTTGTATAATATAATGAGGTGTCTTGACTGACGCTGATATATATACGGTATATCAAATAAATACATTGCAGTATTGTACCAGATAATGGAAGCCTTTCACAAGTGCTGAGAAAAACAGTGTAAATTTTATTTTAACCATTAAAAAATTCTTATTTTTTGGAGTGGCAATTTGTTTGAATGTGAATAATGAGTGTGAATAACAAAATGTTTAGAGAAATGATAACTTGGGAAGCATCATTTTGATTTTTTTTTCATTGTAGTCCGATGTTGATGGCGTTCGACTAATTGAGGACGTGAAACGTAGTCTGGATTGCCAAGTAGCCTTTGACGGAATCCTACGTGTCCGGACAAGCACCGGTAAATTGACCTACCGTTGATTCGACGAGTGTATAGAGAATCCCGTAGAACGGCTGGGTAGCGGTAAATGCATTTGATTATTGACATCTTCGTTTTCTTCCCCTCTTAGGTATCAGGCCAACTGACTTCTTTGGAAATTATTTCATGTCCAACACCACCGACGTGGAGTTGGCCGCCATCGACAGCGACAAGGCTATTTGCGTCGAAATAAAGCACGACGACAAATTGGCCAATGAGGATATGGTTTGCATACAGGTTAGTCGATTTTCTGTCGATCGATCATCGATCAATCAATTATTAGCGTAGCGGAAAATAAAATAAAAAAATAATAATATCCAGATATGCTAGTTTTTATTGGTTGCATTTTTTCGTGACTTGACTCGAAGTTCATATTAACCTGAAAAGCAAGGAACAGTCAGGAAAAAAGAGGAAAATTAATTTTGGCAAAGGAAAGTTGAGAAATGCATTAATAATAATAATGTCATTGCTATAATACTGTGAATTGCAAAAATGTATGGTGGCAATAATCCGTTTTCTAAAAAATGATAGAAAATAGAAGAGAAAAAAATATGGATAGGGGTAGCCAGGGAAAACGTTTCAGCATAAATTCAACATGGAAACTCGTACGAGAGATTCCAAATCATATTTTCTAATTAGCTCGAATATTCTGACAACTACGATTTTCTATAATCCAATCCTGATTCGAATTCCGCCACTGATCCCAATTGTTTTGCTTGGTTTTCTAGACTGCCGTGCTGTACACCAGCGTGGGCGGTCAGCGACGACTACGCGTTCACAATCTGTCGTTGAGCACGTGTACAACGATGGCCGACCTGTACCGAAGCTGCGAGCTCGACGCGATGATGAACTATTTCTCGAAATTATGTATGTATTATTTCATTTCTGTACCTGATATTCTTTCAAAACCAATGCTTTATTGGGCTGTTGGTGCCAATTGAAGTTTTCCTAACTTTTTCGATTCGTTTGTCCTATTGTGCAGGTTTGCGACAGCTGTTCGACCAGCCTCCCAAACAGGTAAAGGACGCGCTGACCAACAAGTGCGCGCAGACCCTGGCCTGCTACCGCAAAAATTGCGCCAGCCCGTCGTCGGCCGGCCAACTCATCCTACCCGAGTGCATGAAGCTGCTGCCCCTGTACGTCAATTGCCTGATGAAGAACGACGCGATTTCGGGCGGTAAGCCTTTATCCGTCTTTTCTCGGACTACTAACCCGGGTCATATGGTTGTGTTAGCCTTTCAAAATGACGTCCATGAAAGTTGATGATGCCGGGACCGCTCGTACAAATCGTATCGATTCTCATTTACAGGTGCAGACATGACGACCGACGACCGCAGTTACGCCATGTGCGTGTTGAGCAGCATGAACGTGGAGGCGTCGGTGGCGTTCATCTATCCGCGCCTCTTGTCGCTGCACGATCTCGATCCCAACTGGACCGCTATGCCCCTGCCCCTGCGCTGCACCGTCGACAAGATGAAGGAGAACGGAGCCTATCTGTTGGGTAGGTGGAAAGTGCTGGCAGAAAATGCTTTTTAATCTTTGATTATTCATAGTCGAGGACTTGATTTAATTGTCTGCTACTATGCGTAATTATTGTATATATTACATTGTACATCCGATCTGGCCGAGTGGTGAGCGTGCTCGCTTGCCAACCAGCGGATCTGGGTTCGATTCCCGGTTCAGCCGATCGCTCGATTGGCTCGTGGTACTGAGCGGGGAAGGCAATGGCAAACCCCCTTGTATTCTGCCAAGAAAACTTTGGGGGCTTCTGCTCCCTCAGTTACCAGGAGTCGGGGGATTGAGAGTCGGGGTCCGGAGACGACATGAAGGACTCAAACAAACAATATTTATTAATTCCATGCGTTGATGAGTGTTTTTCGGTGTTTTTAAGCTGAAAAGCCCGTCAATTTTGAACATCATTTTCGGCATAGCCGCCACCAAGTTTTTCAATGCTTTTGTCATAAATGATGTTCAAAATCGGCGGTGTTTTGTAATCATTTGATTTAGTCGACGAAATAGGTATATGTTGTCTTCCTTGTTAAATGATTATTTGATTTCTTCCTTAGAAAATGGGCTGTACTTTTTCATGTGGATCGGCATGAACGTCGACGGTGAATGGCTACAAAACGTATTCGGCGTTCAATCAGCCGCGCAAATCGATATTGACAAGGTAAGATTGGTTTCGCTGAATTGTAATCGCGAGCAATTTGTTTGACGTTTTCGTTGCATATGTTGTAGTGGAATCCAATGTGTTTGGGGTGTCGCTTTAATATTGACGTTAATTTTCAGACCACCCTGATGGACCTGGACAACCCCACATCACAAAGTGTTCGTCGACTGATCGCCCAAATCCGGAAGGAGCGGCAACGATATCTAAAGGTAGGGTTGTAGTTACAATATTATTCGTGTTCGCATTTCACCTGTACTGAAACCACCTACCGTATTTCCAAGACCTATCTTTAAGCATAGATGAAATAAGGTACCGGGGAATTTTTTTTTTAAATCCACTTTAAAAATATGTAATTTACTTGCCGTACTTGCTAATTTACTCTTAAGAGAGTTTCTAATTTCTTGGAGTACTTTTGAGTTCTCCATATGCTGATCGTAATAGCAGGGGGTGGAGAAATCTAAGTCGGTATGTTGGTAGCCCAGTCGGTATTGCAACCGGCTGCGGAATGGGTGTGTTGGGTTCAATTCCCGGCGCGGGCTCTCGTTTATTCGATTTTGGAGTACTTGTAAAATAGGTGTCCCTCACACGCGTGGGGTACAAAATCTCATGGAGCGATTTTCGCTACATTGATCTAAAATTAAAAATAATATATTCAGAGTTTAGTGGATTAGCAAGTCTCAAATGAGACTGATGTTACACCTTATCGTTTTCCTCCTTTCCACATTAATTGGTGGACTATTTATTATTTAACTTTCTTTCTTTTTTTCAATATCTTTCTCTCTTAGTTGATAATTATCCGTCAGCGCGACAGGCTAGAAGTTGTTTTCAAAAATTTCCTGGTGGAGGACAGAACTGCGGACAGCAGTCTCTCCTACGTCGACTTCTTGTGCCTCGTCCATAAAGAAATACGCAACCTGCTGAGTTGAGGAGGAACGGGCACATCAATTTTTACAGGAACGGTTCAAGATTTTTAGTATATATGTCTGATTATGGGGGAAGTTTGGGGGAGGGAGAGGATGTACCAGAGAGAGGAGTCGAAAAATGCCAAACGTGCGGGCGTATAATCCACTTTGTCTTGTGTGTGCGAATGTAAATGGCGCTTTGGATTAGTTTCTGCCTTTGCGATGCGCTATCCTATTCGCACGAACATGGATCATGTAAGAGTCGTGGTGTATCTGCAGACTTTAATCGAAAACTCATCGAGTGTCTCTTCGGTATATATGCCGGCCTATGCGATTTTTTAAAAAGTGTTTGGCGACCAATAAGCGTTTGCTTTTGCGAATGACAAATTGAATTGTTTTGCATGTAAATCAACGTGGCTCACGACTCGTAATACATTACACGGTGGATTTTCCCAGGTGGTACGATTGGCTTTTTGAAATACTTCACCACATTAATACACCTTATCGAAATTTGAGCATGTGTTTTTTTATTTTTGGAACAACCCACTAAATTTCTATGAGTTTTGTTAAAACAAAATTTTGTTGAGGGAATGCTTGTTGCAGAAGTTGCGATGCTGTAAGACTCTCGTATTGAACCGATGGTGCTGACGAATGTTAAGCTGTAGAGGATATCGATGACCGTAAAATCATCACCACGGGTTACGCTGCTGATGTTGCAGAACACGTGATGCTTTACGAATCGTACCAACTGAACGTTAAAACGAAAGTGACTACATAAATTATATTATACGACTATACATATATTGTTATTTAAGCTATTATTTTGTACGTGGTGCTTTTTCACACTAAAAAAAGATAATCGAATAATATAGGCAATGTGTGACTAGACAGTTGTCGAAAGAGGAAAATGACATTTTTCTTTAAAACGCCGTTTTTGCACTACTATATTAGTGGTACAGTAATAAAAATAAACAGCTACAGTAATATTTGAGTCAAAGTGGGAGGCCAATGTAATTTGATTTTACTTTTTATCTGTTAATTGCTTATTGATGGGAGGAGTGCAAGTACAGGGCTCATTAATTTCCCCTCTATCAAAATGTCCCGCTTCGAAGCTCAATATTGGCGTGATCTCTCCGATCGCCACTGATTAAATGTAACCGCAATTTTTTGGATTGATACTGATTTTGTCATATGCACCTAAGGTAACCCACGTAATTTACAAAACGTCGATCTGTGTTTCCCCCGCCACTTATTGTTTACGTTATTGTTGCGTTGAATTGTGCTGAAGTAATTGTACAGCACCCCAATCGTACTTGTGGAATTTTGAGGTATATGTATCTTCTCAACATGTTAGTAGATTAAAGCATATTTCATAATTCTATTAATTGATTATTTTGGTACAAGTTTATTGTTGTTTGCTCTCTTTACATTTTAAGCATTTGATAAACTGTCGCAATTGGGAAACTTTTTTAATACAAACTGAGATAGCACATGTATGTGTATGTGGCTATTTGAGTTGCTGGGCATCAGTTATTCAATATTTGATTGGTTTATGTGACAAAATTACAACTAATTTTCCCTACTGTAACTTGAGAACAATTTGATGAAAATACGAGAGGTTTTAATTTTTTCCCCCCAGTTTATTTGATCTCTGCTGACAAATTTACATTTAATTTGCTCTGCTGTAACCAGAAACTTGTAATAAGAATGTGATGAAAATACGAGATGATTTTATTTTTTTCCCCTTAGTTAATTTGATCTATGCAGATTATTATTGTTTCAAATCCTGAAAGTTTCCAGACGTCAAATTAAAAAAATTAAAATTTTCTAAATTCAGAATTCAGAAAAAAAAACTCAGCTGTGTTGTTCATTATTTAAATTTGAAATGTAATTTTGAAAATCACAATTTATTTGTTTTATTTTTCGAATTATTGTCTTGTTCTGGTGCCCTAGTTTTGTGGTATACAGTTAATATTAATTTAACCTATGTTTTCTAATACTTTGTACTGGGGTTTTTTTTTCTTCTCCTGTGTTGGGCTTTGCGGGTTCCAGGCCTACGCACCTGAATGATCTGTGTGGGACACACAATAGCCAGTAGGCGACCTATTCCACAATTTATTTTTCAGTGTATCTGTTAGTCACGCCAGGTAGTCTGATCGGGGCTTGCACAGCTGGCGGCTTGTTAGACACATGTGGTGGCAGGGCCTTGAACAAGGATGAAAAGTGCAAATTGTAGCGAGTATAACATTGACACCGTTACCTCTACTCGATACAATACTCGGGTATTTGTTACGAGTTCTTTGCTACATTTGTCAAGTTACAAAGCATTCGCTGTATAGTTATGATTTGCTCTTAGCCAATGCAATGTCGCTGAATTTATTTTTGTGGTACAAGGTTTTGTGATGGTAAATTCTGTTTCATTGCAGCCATGTCGGAAAATATACAAACTTCGACAACACCTGCTAAGGTATTTGTTGATTTGGTTTTTTTTATTATAATTTACTCCTTTTTTTCCATGGCATGTCTTCATACGGCTTCTTCAAGACAGTAATGTAATATCATTTTTTGTATACTGCGCAACCACTATGTTGTATGATGAAAATGAAGTGTCCGGTTCAGCGCCGAAATAAAGACGAACCTTCGATTCCTAGACGTTTAAATATATTTCGACATCTCGACTATTTCAGGCATCAGCAATTCGACGATTTAGCA
>JAUJYS010000772.1:0-20565 GCA_033995665.1 Melogona broelemanni | reverse complement strand
ATTCCAGTACCACAGAATCGAATAAACGAAAGCCTGCGCCGGGAATCGAACCCGGGACCATCCGCTTTGTAGTCGATTACCATAGCCAATGTACCACGGAGGGCCGCACGAATAGTTTTATGTACAAGTTTTGTGATTATTTCATAATCGTCGATAGCCCATATTAAATAATCTGTCGATAGTTTGCACACTATCGCGCATCAAAATAAACGCACATGTTCTACGCAAACTTTGTCAATGCTTCGTTGCGTTCAGTGAAAAAGTCCTCAGTGAATCGCAACAAGTTAACTGACAAACGAGATTGTTTCATGGTTTTTGGTTCTGGGTTCCTGGTTTGCACTTCAACAATGTCCCCGGTATTTACTAAATTTTGTGGCTTTTTGTAGCCAGGGTATATCAGATCTCTTACTGTAAATCTCATTTTTTGTGCCTAATAATCATTTTGTTTGGTGTTTTTGTGTAGACTCGCAAACGCGGACCCCGCAAGACCCTCAACTCAGGCTCGGCGTCAGATGATTCCCAGTACCACACGCGGAGCGGCTTCTGTGTGGATCTCAAGACGCCTCACTCAATCCTGGCCAACACGTATCTCAGGGTGAGCGTCATTTCCGCCCTTCTTCCATGCCTGGCATGACTGGTCTTGTGACCACACCCCAAATACGAAATTTTGGACTAATCTATTTTTGATGCGCAGGAATTGCTGAACAAGCAGGCGTTGGCCAGCCTGCCACCCGGCTGCCAACAGAAGCTGATCCAGCTCATGCCGGAAGTGGACAGGGTGCAGGGAACGGATAATGTTATGAGGTAAGCCAGTAGGTTGAACCTAGGCTGCCGAACTTTGTCTGATGTGTGCGTTTTTGAAACGTTTTTTTTTGCAGCACTTTATCGGAAATTTTTTAAAACAAGTTGAAATTTTATTTTTGTTTAATTTTGTAATTTCCTCGATCTAAAAGACAGACCCACTAATAGGGTATATTTTTATATAAAAAAAACAACTTTTGATTATGTACCTGCCGTAAAACTTAAATTATAAACCAGAGACGGTTACAATTTCGACCCGTCTAGCTCAGTCGGTATTGCAACAGTCAGCGGTGCAGGCGGTTCCGGGTTCGATTCTCGGCGCAGGCTCTCGTTTATCCGATCTTGGGGTATACTGGTGAAAATGTGCCAATCACATATTGCCACAGCAACACGAGGGCTACAGAATCTCACTACAGTAATCAGGAATAAAAAATACTTGAAAATTTGGTAAACTTAGGTATTTCCAGGAAAACTTTCCTCCCCTTAAATTTTCCTTACCTGGCGTTACAATTCGTGTGCTCCCTCACGAGCTGTTGGGAAGCTTTGATGTAATTCAGATTTGAAATGAAAATAAATTTTAATCGGTTTGTCAACATTTGTTTACCAGGTTGTGCAGTACGGCATTGAACAACGAGTTCTTTGCTCGAGCCTGCGCCCAATGGCGTGATCGTCTGTCTGAGGGAGAATTTTCGCCCGAAAATCAGGTCCGGCTCAAGGCCGAGGTGGAGAAGGACCAAGGGAAAGTCGACCCATGGAAGGTGAGCACAACATCTTTGTACTAGGACTAGTCAATTTTAATTGGAATTTGTTGAAGTTTAATCGGGGAAATTCGACCGTCTAAAAAGTTAGAAATTAATTTTGGCAAGTGGAAGCCAGAATAAATAGGCTAAGCAGGGGAAAATTCAGAACAAAATTAAAAATATTATTTTTGTAATTTTTTTTTTCACTTTTTACACTTACACAAAATCTTTAACTGCGGGAGCGCTTTGTATTATGAAAAAAAATAAAACTTTGGGAATTGGGGAAAATTAAAACAAAATGTTTATTTTGGTCAGGCAAAGTAAAGGGAGCTGATGTAATGTTTTCAGTGTAAAACCCTACAATTTCTTCTCACCATCCAGGTCAAGCACTTCGAGCCGATCTGGGGCCAAAAGAACGTCCACCGCGAACGCACCCCGTCCCCCGAAGTGGCCCACTGTTCCCGCCTGCCGCCCACCACCACCCTCCTCACCCGCTCCTCCGCCGCAGCAGCAGCCGCCGCCGCCGCCATGACCATCTCCTCCCCGACGGCCAGCACTTCATACTCCCGGACCCCACCCACGACTACGGCCACCTCCCTGTCCTCCTCGCGGAGCAGCAGGCGGGTACCGAGGGTGGTGGTGTCTATGTTGAAGACTGGCGTGGGGGGCACGGTCCTGGTCGTACCGGATCCAGTGCCGGTTGTACCGGAAGTGGTGGTGGAACGGACAGGTTCGCCGGTAAAGTCGCCGGAGCCGAAACTAGAGTCACCGGCTGTGAAGGTGGGAAGTAGACCGGGGAGTCCAACGGTACTTCCGGTGGATGAGACGGTGGAGCTGGTGGATGTACTGCCTGTCGTCCAGCAACCGGTAAGTGCTGTCATGTTGCTTTTGGGATCTGGTTTGGACGAGATTCTCCTTTTTTAAGGGAAATTATTTTATTAATTTTTTTGGGTGACATTTCTAATTTTAATGATCCTGTTCATGAATGAAAAAGCATCGCCTAGTTTTGACCCCTTATTTAATTTAATTCGTGAAAAATCTCAAATTATGATCAAATAACTAGAAATGACTTATTTGATTTTGCGAGTTGTTCGACTAGACACTTACTTACCTACCGTTATTATTCGTGAAAATTTGAAGCAGATAAGCATGATAAGCAGATAGATAAGCATGATTTGAGGAATTTGTGGTAGATAGATAAGCATGATTTGAGGAATTTGTGGTAAATTCCGAAAACGTTACGAGTTAAGCTCAAAAATTTATATTTTTAGTTGCTTCTAATTTTCATGAACGATGAGTTAGTGTCTCTAGTCGAACAATTCGCAAAATCAAATCTCGTCATTCCTAGTTAACTTTACACTCGACTCGGCGTGCTTTTGTACCTTTTTACGATCAAATATTGAGGGCGGCTCACTCCTACCGGCGTCCCTCATGTAATCGTGTATGATTTCGGAGAAAATTTAATTCCTTCTAGTGCGATAGCCGATATTTGATATAAGATATTCTGAGTACTGAGTATATGTAATATGAGATGTGTTATATCTCATGCAATCGAACAAATGAAATTGCCCATGCTAGGAATCGAACCCTGGTCTGTCGCACCACAGAATGTGTGTGCCTACTAAGCTTACAGACAGTACGACGCAAAAATATGGCAGCGTATATATTTAGTCACAATTTTTTATATACTTTTTCAAATCGTTTGGATTTTTTCTTTACAAATAAGAGTACTAATATACGAACGTTTTCGCTATTTCAGTTTTCGTTCGAAATGTCCTCTTTCGTTTTGACACGGGCTCGAACTCGCGCGCGCCATTAGGCGACTGAATCGTCTATAATTTCCTGATGAAATTTATTTCCCGCGGATAATTGGCGTTCTGCTGAAATGTCCTTTTTTCGGAGTATGTGTCCTACCAATTTTAGCTGTTGATTAAGTGGAGAAATGTTTATCTGTGAATAAAATAAGTGACTTTGTTTTTAGTATATAGGCTGTTTCTATGGTTTTTTTAACGCTTTCTTAAAACATTCCAGATTAAGATCCAAGTTGATTTTTAAGCAGTAGTGGAATTCCTATTTTGTTTGGTTTCAGTCCATTTTTTCAAACATATCAATTTTGTCTGGTGCGCGCAAATGCGATGTCTGTAAATCTTCTAAGCGACACTCAAAATCAGGATTTTTCATCTTTTTCCAAAAATTTTGTCGTTAGTTCACAGATAGTCCAGAATTGTAGTGTGGAAAATTTACCAATTGTTTAGTGTGGTGATTTTTTTGCTCCAGCTCAAAATTTAAATTTATTTAATAATATCAGAACCAAAAACGGTTTAAAATTTCAATTAATTAAATAATATCAGCACCACTTTTCTACAGTATTTTCTACAGTATAATGTTAGGTCACCATATGCTAAATTTCAAACGATTTAAAAATTAAATAACGAAAATAGACACATGATTACATTCTTCTGGTGGCCTTATTTATTATATTATATTTTATTTCGCATCACACAACATAAAGCTGCAAATATATTTGCTCAACATTTTTAATTATTATAATTATCAAACATCTTCATCTTGTCTAAAATCAATGTTTGTGTTCGCGATCCTACATATGAGATGATCTGGTTTTGATCTCTGAGTTGAAGTTATATGTAGCCAAAAAATGTAACCAAATAACCAAACCAAAAAATGTAAATTTATTTTAGCAGTTTTTTTTAAACAAATGGGGCAACGTGTTTCGGTACAGCGCCGATAAGAACCTACTTTTACGCTATTCTTGTCCCGCCACTTCCGTAGGTTGTCGAGTGTGTCGCCACCGTCGAGGTCGTGCCGGTCAAGCGGGCGTTGTCGTGTGACCCCACCGAGGACGACGACGAGCAGACGGACTCCAGAAGTAGTAAGAAAGTCAAATCTAATTCTGCGTCCACCTCCGCCGTCGAATCGTGTTCCGACGAAGACCTGGTCTCGGCGCCGTCGGGTATCGCCATCAAGTCGGGTGAGTTGACTGGTTTGTTGACCACTGCGGCAGTTCTTGACTGCTCCTGATTCGTGTGCGTCTACAGACGATAGTTTTACTAAACTGTAAATACGGACGAACTGACTTGAGTGGTGACTACAAACTTGACTCTTTGATGCGTTGATGTTAAGTAGTTAATTTTTTTTCTTTTTAATTTTTTTATTTCTTTTGTAATTTTTAATATCCCATGTAATTTTTTATTTGTTTTTGTAATTTTTTGTTTACCTTATAATTTAATAAAACACTAATTTTTGTTTGTAACTTGAAATTTGTAAATCAATTAAAATTCTATCGATTCGATCCCGGGTTCGATTCCCGGCGCAGGTTCTCGTTTATTCGATCCTGGGGTACCGGTGAAAATGTACCTCTCCATGAATGTTCATTCGAGGCGATAAGAGGGGTACATGATCTCCTGTTGTGATATCCACTTCAGTAAATTCTAAAAAAAACCGCGTCACTGGCATTGTACCACTTCGCCACACCTCTAACCTGCAATTTGATTTGTGTGTTGTGTCAGAATTTCCTTTAGAGGTTATCGTGGAGGCCGTGATCAGTCCGGTAACCGTTGAGGGCGTGTCCGAATCCGTGCTGGATCCTCAAGCGACCACCTATCTGCTGTCGGGCGATGAGGAGGAATTTCCGGGCGAGGTGACCGCAACTTCGTCATTGGTCGACACTGACCACGTCATTGACCACGTCGTTGACGATGGCGAGCTGCAATCTGTGGTCAAGGAAAACCAGGTGAATGCCACTAGGTATCTGCTATGGACATGTATTTACTGTCGCACCCCTCTTCTATCCCGATCGGACAGTAATTACTCGACCGAAATAACCAACTGGTGGAACAATTTGTTCCCGGGTTCGATTCTCGGAATGGGTTGTGATCCTGGGGTAATGGGGCGCATTGAAATCGTTTGGCACACTTGACTAAAAATATCTAAACGATTGTTTTTTAAGAAAAATAAACGCAGAAACAAATGCACACAGTGATTCATAAGTTTGCATTACCCCCGCCGTAGCTCCATTACTCAGCTAAAAATCACCGGGTTATTATGAAATTTTGGCACAAATTATTTTACAATATGAATGACTTTTTCATGTTTTCTGTGAACAATTGCCCGATTTTCTTGAGACATTTGTTAGCTATCTGATTCGACCGAGGATAATCATGTTGGGGAAACTGCGAAAGAAATTGTAAAACAGGAGTAAAAGTGCTGGGTAAAATTCAACAATTGTTTTTTTTTGTATTTCGTGTCCGTCAAACAGGATTGTCTCACCGAAGATGAGCCTCCAGCGACGTCAACTGACGACGATGTCCCAGTCGTCGAGGATGTTCAGTCCACTGCGACCACCACCACCGAAATGGACCCCCTTATTTTACTGAGCGAGACCGTCAGCGTCAAGGCGGAAGTGAACGATGAGGAAATGATGGTCACCGCCGCCGTCATCGTGGCACCAACACCACAACCACCACAGCCACCACAATCACCACAGCCACCACAAACACTTTCGGTGGTACCACCATCAATTCAACAACTGGTAAGTCACAAAAACATGATTTTTAAATTTCGATAGGGTAATTGCCGCGCCGTAGTATTATGGCAATAATGGGAATAGATGACATTCTAGTGTTTGTTATGAAGGCTTACCAGCCACCTTCCCCTCAGGGGGTGACCTGGTCATTTGGAATTTGGTCTGGTCTAGATCTAGGTAGGGATCGTTTAACCTGTAGCTGATAGGCTGAGGCATAGGTTTTAATTTTATTTTGATTAACAGCTTAACACCATTACCTGATCAGTGCTTGATCTTAAGCATTTCTCCTTCTCTCTCCCCACTCCCTCCAGGTGACTCCAGCAGTGGCGGTGCCAGCAGCCCGTCCTCCGGCACCGTCTCCGGTCACCCTGGCTCCCGGGCCCGCCTCCAGCATCGTATCCATCTCCAGCATCGGCTCCAGCCTGGGTCCAGCCGGCGGCCGTGGCTCTCACGCCCTTACCAAACGAAATGCCGAAGGTGTCAACATCGAACGCTCGCATCAGATCTGCCAGGAGGTGCTTCGCTCCAGCCAGAACGCCCGACTCCGACAACGCGCTGGCGTGGCCAGCACCACCACCTCCAGCACCAGCGCCAGCGCCTCCTCCAGCAGCCACAACAGCGTCCATCCTACCCCCATGGCTAACTTCGCCCATAACCCCACCGTAGCCGGCCCCATGCCGTGGCCAGCCCATGTCACACCTTCCGGCCTGTCCACTTCCTGCCTCCAGCCGCTCAATGTAAGTGCTTCCGGTGCTGTGGGTGGCCAGTCCCTATCCGTCATGCTCCCTCCTTCACCCCTGGGTCTAGCCGGATCAGCCCAATACACCAGGACGCCCACCTTCACTATACCGGCCAGTCTACAAGGTCAGCGGTTGTTGGCTCACGCCTACACCTCCGTGACCCCCACCATGGCCACGGTCACGTCGACCATGGCTGGGAACGGCGCCGACGTGGCTTCGTCCAATATCTACCTGACGCCCGCCAGACTGGCCACCGAGGGTAGTGCCGCAGCCAACACCAACACCACCACTACATCCGGTTACCAGCCGCCGTCGATCCCGGTGTTGGCCTTCGCTACCACCACGGATCCGGCCACCCGGGAAGTGACCAGGCAGTTGGTTATTGTCAACGCGCCATCTCTGCGTGCAGTGGATCGGTCCCCTCCCCGGCAGCAGCGGCCTGGCGCCTCCCCCACCTCGGTGTTGCGGGCCAGCTGCCCGACGCCTCCGGCCTCGCCACGGCCACCGGTGGCCACCACTCCACCTGGTGGAAATCGGGGGTCGCCGATGGCTGGCGGGGGATGGGTGGGCGGGGAGCGGGGCTCGCCGTTGGGTTCTTCGAGGGCGTTCGTAGCTCGTTCGGACAGGGTGAGTAGCTGCACCACGTGACGTTCCAGTGAGTCGGTCCTCTTTCGTTTTGAGGTGTGACCACGAAAGACCATTGTTGCGTCGCCTGCCTTCTCTGCATGGACGGGTGGACCGTCCGGTCTCCACGCCTATCTGCACCAGTCGTCCTTTTGTTTTCGTCGCTCGTCGTCGCTACGACATCGCTTCAAGCTGCATGCTGCAACCACCGAGTCACTGCCGATACCAAATCACCAGTTCTCGTTCATGTCCAGTACTCGTCTTTCCCATCTCTCGCCTATCTATCTCTCCAGTGTCTCTGTTTATATTCTCGTGTGTGTTTCGATGAATTCGTGAGCAGTGAAACTTGCTCAGCCATGTTGCCACCATGTCCCACTATTTTCTCTACTTCTTTTGCTTTTTAATAATTAGCAGTTTTTCTCACATTATTACAATTTATTGGCATCAAGCATTTCTCGTAATTATATTTATGAAGACTATTTCAAGCAGACTTTTGAAGTCATTGAATATACACAGTGTTTGGTTTAGTTTAGTTTTTATTAACATATTCTCGTAGTACATGGAAAACAAGAACATGATTTCACCCCAATTGGGAGAATATCCCCACCCCTTAGCCACACCAATTACATTTGTACATTTTATTTAATTCTAAATCATAATTTTTTATCTATTTAATGAGTCATCCAAATATGATGGAAAGCAGCCACACACAGTTAACCACCACAGCCACCATTTTTGTCACTGTGACGTCGCCGGTCTTATTATCTCGTATTACCATATAATCTTTTTTCTCTGTTTTCCTGTTCCTCCGAGTCTTGTCCAGTTTTTCCATTTTCCAAAACCAGCCTTGTCCATTTTCCCCCATTTTCCAAATCGAGCTTCGTCCCTTTCTCTGCACGCTAAGTCAGTGGCATGCACATTTCCGTGTTTCCCCGCAAACAAGAGAAATATATTTAATTTTCAGCACAGTTAAAAATAATTAAAGTCGAGTGCGAAATTTGTTTGATCGCCGAACATCAACATCAATTTAATTTCACAATGTCAAATATTATTTTCTAAATGCCATTTACCAAATACCTCTAAATGTATCAAACACGGTCTTTTATTTATTTACATATTTTTAAATAAACATTTCTAACGGTTTTTTTTTAATTAACGTTTATTACCTTAATATACGTAAAGTTATTTAACGGGGTTAAACGGGTTTTAAACGGGTAAAAAAAAGCGAGGGAAAAAATAATAGAAAATCAAATAAAAATAAATCGACGAAAAAATTAAATTCATTGTGATTAGACTATATTTTTTCTTGATTGCGATTGAACCCACAACTCTGAAATCTGAATCATCTCAAATCTGAATCATCATCTCAAATCAAATCTGAATCCACGCTAACGCTCGTTGTCTCTGTTCACATCAGATCCAGCAGGAAACGTTCCCGCGTCCAGCAAGCTCCTCCTCCTCCGCCAGCAGCCAGGGCAGCCTGGACGGCCTCTTCGCTACCACCAACGGCGTCCAGTACGTGACCCGTCCGGCACCCCTCCAGCAACACCAGCAACAACAACTCCTGGCCGCCACGCCCATCTCACACTATCAGCAACAGCAGCCCCAGCAAACATCTGTACCCCGTTACGTCCTTTCAGTCCACAATCCACCAAACTCCAACATCCAGCAGCAACAGCAATACGTGTTGGTGTCGCCAGCCATAAATGCCTCCCGGCTGCCGGCCCGTGCGTCCAGCGCGCCGCCCCTGCAGGCCGCCCCCGGCACCACCCATCTACGGCCCTTCCAGCAGGCCAGCATGCCCACCAACCGGTCGTCCAGCGCGGAGCTGGGCACGGGTGATCATCTATACGACACCGGAAGACACTATCTGGTCACCCCACCCGCCCCGTCCACCACTGACCAGCAGATGATGACGGTAATCGGACCACGGTTACTGCCGGTGGACTGCGGCGCACTGCGACTCAACCCGGCCAACATGACCAACATGGCCAATATGGTGACCGGAAACCAGGGCGCCTTTCTCGGTTATCCGGCTGTAGCCACCTTGGCTGCCACGGCGGTCACGCCTACCATGCTGGTGGGCGGCGCCGGAAGTGCCGGAGGTGGACTGACCACCACGGCGGCCACTCTGGTTCCTACTAACGTGGCCGGGACCTTCTACGTGCCCCAGCGTCTGCTTCCGGCGAACCAGACTGGTTTGGTCCCGCGTCCCGCTTTGACCATTCATAACCAGATGGCGCAGTTGGCTCCGGCTATGAGGCCGGCCATGATAGCAGGACAACAGCAGCAACAGATGCTGACACTACCTGGGGTGCAGGCTAACTGCGTGCATGTGAACTGCTCGAATTTGCGCGCCATGATGGCCTGTACCAAGTGCGGCGCGTTCTGTCATGACGACTGTATCGGACCGTTGAGGTTGTGCGTGACGTGTTTGATTCGGTAGGGGGCGCTGTCAGACATTTGGAGCCCGTTGTGCCGATGTCAGACACTTAACAAGTCAAGTGTCAAAGGCGTCAAAAACGAAAGGGGGCAACGCGCTTAGACGACAAATTTCTTAGGTGACAACGCTCTTAGGTGTCAAATATCTGAGGCGACAACGCGCTTGGGCGTCATGTTTCAAAACATTTTTGCGGGAAAGGGGATTTTTTGCTTGCTGGGAGGTTGGGAATGGTTTTTCATCTCTGATGCCTTAGGTCGGTGTCGCCTGAGTACTTTGTCGCCTTAGAGTTTTGTCGCTTGAGCACTTTGACGCCTAAGCGCATTGTCGCCTAAGGTCAGCGTCGCCTCTCTGAACATTGACGCCTTTGAAATTTGACGCGTAAGGAATATGACGCGTCTCCCCTATCGGGATGGTAATAAATTCGGTGGCCTCTGTTGGACTCAATTTTGTTGGTGCTTCACGCGGGTGCTCTCAAAAAAGACAACTGTGACTCTTAAACGCTCTCTTAGTTTCGTCTAGGTCTGGATAATGAGTTTTGGCGACCTCTGGTGGATGGTGCGAGTAACTATATTTGCTTGACCTCGTCGAATTTCTGACCGAACTGGGGTTTGGAGTGAGACGGGACTCTGGTTAGCCGTTCAATCTCAGAAATTTTAATTTATTTTACCTTACCTAGCTCTGGTGGACTATGGACCACCAGGAAGGAATGGGGTGAAATGGATTTGGGGTTACAATGTCGGTATGTTTCTGTTTTGTTTTGTTTTTTTTTGCCATGTCCTGATATTGCCGTACCCAGTTTTATCATCCCAGGAACTCAAGAAAGGGTTTTTTGTGGTTTTGAGTTCGACTCTCGTACTGTGGTTTTATTTTATTTTCAATTGATCTGAATTTTTTAGTGGAAAATGGAGAAGTTAATTAAAACATGTCACCTTTTTGAATCAGCTGACAGTCTTGGTATAATTGAGCAATTTTACACCAGAAAAAAATAATTATTGAGCCCGAAATTAATTTTACGTGTCTTGTTACGTATCCTGTGGTTGACTCAAATTTTACAGATTCCCGAATCAATGCCGGTGATTTTGTCAACGTTAGTTTGATCATTTTATTTTGACCACGTTATTTTTGATCAGAAGCGAAATAGAATTGCATTTTTGATTGAATCTTTAATATTGGCTTTTCTTGAACGCGAATATTTTCTTTATTTGTGTATTTATCATGAGTAGTGCACACATTCGTTTTCAAGAAGGGCTATATAATTTTGCGATCGTTTCAAATTGCAATTCTGCTTAGACCCTAAAGTAATCAAGTCTGAAAATTCCTAGATTAAAATATGCGGGTTGTTGTATACCGGTACACTAAAAACATTTTTCTGCCAGGTTTGAATGATCCCTGTGTTTCTTTCAAGATTTTTTAACCATCGTTTCACCGGTTTAATTTTTTATCGTTTAAAATTGTGTATTTATCGATTACTTTTTTTCTCGAATGTCAAATGCCTAGTTACTTGTAAGATATAATCTGTGTGGTGGGGCACTGGAGAAACTATTTATTATGTTAAAGAATAATTATTTTATTACCATCAGAGTGCAAAACAAGGGGAAAATGTATATGTGAGAAGAATTTGTGTTTTTTTGCGTGTGCGTGTGTATGAGTGCGGGTGTGACTTGACATCACTAATCTCACGTATTTAATCGCCGTCACCCCACCTTTGTATCTGTCTGGAGTGTTTTTTTTTGTTTTTTTTTAAAAACCCGGTTTTTTTCTAATTTTTAAGTTCCAAAATTGACTCGGATTGGTGTTGGTGTGTCCATTGAAGGTTGTTTTTTTTCCATCGGGTAGATTTTGTAATGAAGTGTTTCGTTCGAGTAATGGTCAGATTAACAATAAAACCGCTACTAAAAGAGCTTTTTGGGCACATTTTGGGGAGTTTGAAGGTGACTGTAATCTTGTCAAGTATTCTCGGACTTTCATTATTACCCTTTAAGACCAATTCACTTACTTTTCATTGTTTTCGATATTTATTTTTTGGGGCATCCATTTTTGCTTGCCGTAATTTGTCGCTAACCAATGATGCACTTTCGTTTCATCAAGATTTCAGAGTCTACCCTCGTACCCACGAGCATAGACGTATCATACGCTAAAACGAAAAGACGTTAAGTAATATTACAACAAATAAATTGTCATTAATTGTGATGGTAAATTTAATTTTTGTAAAAGTACCTCGCGTTTTTATATTTTTATGATGCGTTTTTCGGTGGTTGATTTTTTAATTAGTTTTGGCGAATTATTGGGATTAGGACTATTCTAAAAATTGACAGTTAATTTTCTATTCCCCCTTCACTTGACTAATTCTTACTGACCAAAACTTGACGTTACCTCAACATCATCTCTTGAAAAAATATTACTAAACCAATTATTTGAATAGATCGATTTTCGATAGAACGATCGAACAATCTGCGTGCATGTAAAAACACGTTTGTCGGATTGTTGCAAAAAATCGATTAAACATTTGAATACTTGAATACTCATAAAACCAGGGATGCACCAGCTCTTTTCGAAATGAGCATCATGTTTTTAAATTTTTTAACCCCTTTTGTGTGCGAAACAGGAATTGTTTTTCATATTTGGAACCTAGTTATTTGCTCCTATTGCGTATTGGCATTTTAAAATTGGTTGGTCACTTTTGGCGATTGATTTTTTATCCATTTTTTGCCCCTTTTGGTTTGTGTTTTATATATATATAGTTTTTTTTTAACATGTCATTGTTAATCCAGATTTGAGAGAATGCAAGAGTATGCAAGTAGAAACCATTCAGTGTGTTCAAAGTGAAATAAATAATGTTTTTTTAACTATGCAACTTGCTCAACTTTACATGTATTTTGTTTGTCAAAAAAATGTTTCCTGTTCGAAAATTGTTGTTAGATTATCTAGTTATTTTTTAATAAAAATTTATGTACGGCCATTTAGTTCAGTCGGCAATGCTTCCGACTACGGTGCGGACGGTCCCGGGTTCGATTCCTGGCAGAGGCTATCGTTTATTCAACGAGCCGCGGTACTGGTGTCACCCCTGAGCTTCCATTAGTGAGTCAAGAGCTTAGGAGTGGATCTTGCAGCCTGGTTATACCAAAACGAATAGAGAAATGGGTTCGGTACAGCGCCGAAAAAGCCGACGAACTGAGAATGGCAAAATCTCGAAATAGGACAAAAATATAGATTTAAATCAAACGACTATAAAGTAGAAGAAAAAAAAAGATAAAAACCTAGTATTAGTTTACTTGGGATGGACCGACTGTGAATGACTAAGCTTCGTAGGTGCCTAGACACGTGAGATGCTGACTATTTTTACTCTAAACAAATCATGCTAATGCTTTTATATGTTGTTTGAAAATATATTTAGATATTGTCGTATATATCTCGATATATTTCATCTTGTTTATGTCCGAGACGTTGAGTTCTATATACCAGCTGCCATTCCCCTTCCCTTCCTTGCCCCTCACATATCTCCATAGAGACACGAGGATGCAGTAATTATGTAGCGATTAGCACTACGGTGATTAAAAAAAATTCATTTTAAACAATCATAAACTGATTAAATTACTTAATTTAAAGTTCTGTTAAATAAAGTTGTATAGTTACCCTTTTTTAAAAATCAGTCAGTAACGAGAATAAATCGGTGTCATTTCTGCAAAGTTCACACGTTGAAACATTTTCCTTTGTAATAATATCCAAAAAAGTGTTTTCGTTATTGTTGAAAAAGAATTTTTTTTTTTCAATATAAAAAATGTTAATTTTGGCGCCATCGCTGTGTAGTTAGTAATTTTCTCGCTAGGTGGCAGTAGTGGCCCGCCTACGACCCAGCCGTAAATTTCCGACATTTTAGGTTTTTGGGCGCCACGGATTTCGTAATATCTCTGTCGACCACTCGCGAAATATTCATTTATTTCAAGTTCGACGTCGATTTCCAGCGGAAATTTATAGTTTAGTGCATAAATTGGTGTTCGACGCGACATTACCATTTTTTTGTGGGCCTTTCCCGGTCGATTGGCGCTTAGCACGGAAGGGCCAAAGTGAGACCAAATGCCCCCCTCCCAGGCTTAGGCCTAATACCGATTGGCCTCAATTCAGGATTCCCCCCATTTCCCGCGGATAATTTAGAGATTCGCTTTGTGGATATCTTGGCGGTTTATTTCCCGATATTATGGACGACGTGGCGACTGAACCACCAATTGTAATAGAGGACGACGATGGATTCAAGTCCACTCAGCCCATAGACGATCGGGTGCTCAAAGGTAACCTAGTCCATTGACCTAGGGCTATTTGTCACTGCTGTCGTGGTAATGATACTGTTGGCCGACGCATGAGTTGTCATTTGGTGTTTTCATGGATATTTTGTGTCCCTTGCTGGAAACAGGAAACAAATATGGGTGTTATGTTTCCGCGGGTTCGCATCGTTGCATTCTGAAATTTCAAATGCAATTGACATTGACGTGAAATTGGCTTGACATTGATATTGACATTTGGGCATTTGAATTGACCTATAACCTTGAAAATGCAATGACGTGTGATTAAAAAATTGTTTGGCGCCAATTTTTAGATTTATTAAAAAAATTCCTGCATATATTATGGAACGCCCTCCCAGAAAAAATGTGCTATCTCCCTCCCTCCCTCTCCTCCTTCAAGTCCCGCCAACTGGCTTGCCGTAAATAGGAAGCCTGCCTTAATCATCCCCTTCCTAATTAGTCCCTCCCCTGTACCTTCTATATCACAATCTGCAATTAAACGTTGTTTCATACGTAAACGTACAATTATACGTAAATCGCCAGAATGCACTGAGCGGCGATCACATTAATCTAAATCATAAAATCACTAAATCTTATGGGTTTGGCTCTCCATTTAATAGATCAGAAAGTTGAGCTAGGTCTAATTAGAGATGGTTTCTTCTAGGAGCCGTTGGAATTTAACAAGTATAATCCTCTGTTCTGAGACCATCTCTTTATTGGTCTAATTAGGTTCTAAAGGCAATTTAATTTTTTGAGTGTGGCTTGTGACCTCGCTTACTTGCGATAGGTCTGAATGGTTTTATTGTTTTGTTACCTACTTGCAAATTTGTTTCGTAATATCTTACATACTACAACAATAGATGGTTGAAGGACGTCACATTGTTGTATTAATTTACATGTGCAGTGTACCCAAATTGCGCAATTATTTGTGCCGTAAATGTTTCCGCGCAATATAATTTATTAATGTCACCCAATATTATTTTCGTTGTACAGTACGAAGATAATTACGTTTATTTTCTGTGTGCAGTACTAGACGTATCTTCTAATAGTTTTAAATGTGCATGCCGTAACTCATTCATTTATTAGTATGTGAGAGCTATTAGAAAGAAAGTTCAATTTAGGAAAAAATATTGAACAAAAACTGTAAATTGAAAAAAAAAGTGTGAGACAATTGAACTTTATATTTATTTTATGTCTTTACATTTAATCATTTTTTCTCAATTAATTCTACATCTGTTTCGGCGTGTATTTTATACACCACCATTGAAAACTGTAAAGTCCATGTAATTATTACCACGGATTTATTGTATATCAATTGTTTCAAATTCAGTTGTTTCCAATTCGTTTTATTCCGTTGTACATGTACAGTAACGAGTTTTTCATTGTACGAGTTATTCAATGTACATGTAGAGTAACGAGTGTTGTCTGTTCTATTTGCAGATGTGGTGGCGTACGTGGACGTTCGTTCCGGGCATGACAATCGCACGCAGAGTGTCAGTCGACAGCTGGAGGAGCTGGGAGCGACCGTCTCCAAGACGTTCACCAAGAAGGTGACCCACGTGGTGTTCAACGAGGGCAGCAAGGCCACTTTCGACAAGGCCAAGCGTCTGGCGTTGCCTCTTCTCTCCGCCCTCTGGGTGGACAGGTCAGTCTAGCGCCGGACAACAACTCTGCTCACACGTTTTAAATTTCATACTCTCCCATACTATGCTACATGTATTGTGTTTGTGACATCTTATTTGTTGCGTTTCGTTTTCAGTTGTAAGAAGAACGGCGTGCGGGTTTCCGAAAATTTCTACCCGGCCTTTGTGTCCGAGGCTTACCATTCCAAGATAGTCAAATTACGGGTCAGTACCATCATGTTTACTGACAAATTTTGACTTGGTATTTGCAGGATGTAGTGAATGGTTGAAGATTAAAAAAAAAAATTTTTACCTTCCAGAAACTTAAGTCGATGCAGCCAATCGAGCTGAGCGAGGCCTACGCTCGCAGCGAGAAAATTCTCAAGCGAAGAATTCGTCGCGAACAAAGGAAGAAATTCGAACAAAGATACGCGTCTGCTGGCGGTCTGCTACACAATCTATCCGACTATGTGAGTTGTTTGGTTTTTGAAATCGAGGTCCATCGAGAACTGTCCTATTCCAAAATATTTTCAATTGTCATGAATTTAACTAAATTTAGCCCGTTCTACTTTTTATTAATTAGATTAAGTTTGACTTAAATTCAAACTTTTAGATTTTTAATAAAGGAGCAAGCAAAAATTTGAAAATAGTTTATTGCACAATTTCGCTGCATTAAAAAATATGAAAATGTTCTGGTTTTTTTGGTGGTCGACATAAAATTTGCATGTCAAATATTTCAAGACGCTTAATCCCTTTAAGATTATACGACTTGTCGTAAGTCATTCGCTGTTGCAACCGACAGGCGATACGACGGTTCCAGGTTCGATTCCCAGCGAGAGCTCTCATTTATTCGATAAGCGGTACTGATGAAAACATACCCCTCTGGCATTGCCATCACGAGGGGTACACCATTTTTAGTTATATTCACTACATCGATTGGAAGAAAAAATAGTAAAATTTCGTGCCCATTCTGTTGTCTTGTGTACCAGTTCTAATTTGCCTCCCTTCTCCCCTTTGACCCTCACAGACGGACGAGTATGATCCCAACGAGGACTTCTACAAGATCGACCTGCCCGACTTCCGGTGCGCCCCCAGCGGCCTGGTCCTCTTCGACTCTAGCAGCGACGAAGCCAGTGACGAAGAAAACGAAGAAAAAATTCCCAACCTGGCTCGCCGCCTCTTCAACAAGATGCCCGACTCGCCCATCCTGCAGGAGGCCTTCGCTCGCGGACTCAAGTACCGCCGCTCCAAAGGCGGGTCCACCAGCCTGGACACTTCCGGTTTGGCCACTTCTGGTCTGGCTACTCCCGGTCTGGCCAGCACCTCCTTCGCCAGGAGCACCACTATCGATAACAACCACGTTGCACCAACCTCTACAGCCACCTCATCCTCAGCACTTTGTCCACCTTCCACAGGCCTAGGAGACCTCAAACTTGACGATGATCTGCCGTCCATGTCCACCTCCACCAAGGTGGACAGGCCAGAATCATCGGAGTTGTTCACAACGCCTACACTAAACGACCAGGCTGGCCCGTCCAGTCCTCTGCTCAAGAATGTAACCATACGAAGAGGCGCTCGCTCCAAGGTCAATTCAGTCTTGACCTCACCGGTGGACAGTATGGAAGTTGGTGGTGACCCCAATATATCCTTGAATATCACGGCTACCACTGTGGCGGCGCAGTACAGTCGTCGTCTCTCCTCCACTCCTCGGTTGTCACGGGCCAACCACAGCCAGGTGTCCACACCACGGGCCACCAGGCGGTCAGTCAGGCTGTCCATCCTGGCTAACCAATCCTGGCAGGCGCCAGACATGTCCATATCCGGGGTGGCGGAGGACAAGTCCAGTCTGCTGTGTACCACCCTGTCCACCACTCTGTCGGCCGTGCATGAGGAGAGCGGGATCTTTGGCGAGGCGGGTGAGGTGGATGGTGGTGTGGTGGTGGAGGAGGAGGGTGATCGGTCAGTGGCTACTCTGCGACGGACCATTGCTATGGCGGAGGCGCTCAAGAGGTCAAAGGGTGCGGTGGAAAATGTTGAATCGGTGGTAGAGTTCAACAGCGGATCTATGTTGGGTGAAAGGGGATCGGGAGATTCGCCCAAGCGGGCCAAGAAATGCGTAACCGAGACTGGTAAGGTCAAGGTCACCGAGGTCAAGATTAAAGAGCCAGACACCATGGGCAAAGTCAACTCTGACGTGGCCATTGCTAGCCCATGCAAGACCATCAACTCAGACATAGCCAAGTACAACTTCGACATAGCCAAGGTCGACTCAGATATAGCCAAGGTCAAAGGTGACATGGCTAAGATCAGAGGCGACCTGGCCAAGGTCAGCGCCAGTCCCCGGTCGACCAAGACGGACAATATAGCACCGTTAAGCAACCATGGTAAGTCCGTGTCTCCCTGTCGGTCCACTATTTCCGGTTTCCAGACACCACGTCGGGGCCGTCCAAAAGGTAGCCGGAAGTCTCTGGCCACTCTGATGCCGAGCCACCAAACCAAGATCACTTTTAAGGCCGTGGCTTCGTCAGTCGAATCGAAGGTCACTGCCGAGATGATGATGCCTGTCATGGTTGGAACACCGACGCAAACGCCTTCGGCTGCGTCCACCAACCGGAAGCGGCCGAGGGACACCACACCCACCACCACCATCGTGGAACCCATTTTCGATCCGAATGAGGTGGTGGCATCCACTCCACAGCCGGGCCCCACGGTGACCCAACCCTCGTGCGGGGGCCGCATGAAGAAGATGAGGCCGGATTCGAAGATGGTGTCGTCTGTAACAACGACGAGGCCGGATTCGAATATTAATTTGGTCACCACGACAACAAATAATCGAAGAAGTTTGGACGATTTCAAGGTGGAGGTGGTGAAGCCCAAGCGTGTCCAGTCAACGTTGTTGGACTTCTGTAAGGCTAGGACGTTCGCTACCAAGCATGTGGTTTTGACCAGTTTCAGTGTCACGTAAGTGGATGTTGATCTTAAGCATTGAATTAACGACGATCTATTTTTTATTTAGTTCGTAAATTTGTTTTGGGGAAGTTTTACAAAAAAAAATATTTTAGTTATCAAGGATTGAGGTGATTATCGTGATGTTAGTTATTTTTCTTAGAGAAATTCAAAAAGAAAAGTTTTGTATTCCAAGTTTTTGAAAAATTGAACTGGAAAAGTTTAGTCTTCCAAGATTACAAGAAAAAAATAAAGAAGTTAAGCTACTTATTTATGGTACACAAGCTAATTTGCGAGGATCTGCTCTTTCGCTTCTTCTGGAAAAAGTTGGGGAAAATTGTTCAAAAGTAGGAAATGTCAGTAAAAGTGCTTAACTAGTAGCAAAAAGTTTTTGTTTTTGTGAATTTTGGACACATGTATTTTTTAATTGCTCGGATTGAACTGTTTTCTATCTGATCATTTTTTTGTGTTGTTTCACAGCGAGAAGGAGATTCTGATTCCGATCGTGAACAAGCTGGGTGGCACCCGCATCGTCCAGCAGGTGGACGAGCGGACCACCCACGTGGTGTGCGGCGACCACCGACGCACGCTCAACGTCTTGCTGGGAACCGTAAGGGGATGCTGGTTACTGGATTCGCAGTGGGTCAGTATACATTCCTAGTATAACGAATACTACCGGGTGTGGCGTCATGTCCCTAAAAGTCAATGTTCAAAAGTTTAGACGTCAACTTCACAAGGCGATATCGAGTTACGGCGACACAGAACTAAGGTGACATTGAGCTAAGGCGACATGAAGCTAAGGCGTCACTGACCAAAGGCGACACCTAGCTAAGGCGACAAAGAGCTAAGATGATTCCCTAACCTCCCAACAAGCAAAAGTTTTTGAAACCTGACGTCTTAGCTCTGTTGTTTTGGCTCGATGTGGCCTTAGTTAGGTAACGCCTTAGCTCGATGTCGCCTAGGTCGGTGACGCCTCAGCTCATTAGTCATTGTCGCCTTAGCTTTCTGACGCCTTTCACTTTTAGCAATTTTGAAAGTTGACTTTTTAAGAACATGGCATCGATTCGATTACTCCCTCCGCCATCATTTTTGCTGGCTATCATCGCTCACTCATTGTTACTAACGCTTGGTCATTTCGTTACTATTTTCCAGATCTACAAGTCGATGGAGGCGAGCAAGTGGACAAACGAGTCCGACTTCGAACTGAGTCAGGTGTTTCCATCGGCCGCTACCTTTCGCCGGGAACGACAAATGGACAGTGGTCTGGTCTACCGCTGTCGTCTCTTTCACAGCGCTGCCAGTCCCATTTTCGTGCATCCGACCTCTACTGTAATGCCAAATGCCGAGCTCACCAACCTGCTCAAAGTGGCTGGAGCCAAGGTTTGCATTATTTCATTTCTTTTCTTGATGATTAGTGATTGTTGCTAAACGCTTATGCGTTTGTGGAGGTGTACGTTTTAGAAGGGTTTTTATTTTGATTTGTCTCGTCAGCCTCGTATGGGTGGACTGTGCGCTCGAAATGTGTTTCACTAAGCTGGTTCTGGGTTCGAATCTCCCACTGTCTGGGCGGAAAAAATAATTCGTCATATTACTTAAGTGTATTTTCTTAATTATTTTACACTTTTGGATTTTTTTTTCTAAATTTATTTTGCACATTTAAAATTATTTTTAGAATAATAACTTTCAACAATTTCTTGAAAATCAATTGAAGACGTATTAATTAATTTGTTTTTCATTTAGTACGAACCGATTGCTCAGTGGGTCTGGGGACATGCTACGAAGCCAACGGTCCCGGGTTCGATTCCCGGCGCAGGCTTTCGTTTATTCGT
>JAUJYS010000771.1:0-20579 GCA_033995665.1 Melogona broelemanni | reverse complement strand
TTGAACCGGTAGTTAATTATCATTAATCATTTTTTCCCCCCCCCCCCCCCCAACAAATCGCATAAAACCATACCAAAGCGATCGAAAATTTCGAAATATCATGCTTAAAATAGTAATGTCTATAGCAGGTAAAATCTTTTTAAATTTTACCTGGTGGAACAAACATTGCCACATCGTTCGTCAGACCAACCAAAAAATGAATAAAAATAAAAGGACTCGGCGATAATCAATTTTCGGCTCATGCATGCATTTTGTTGGAGGTTTCGCTTTTGGCAAACAAAACAAGAAAGATATCTGCATCTCGTATCGCTGACGCTGCCGCATGTTGTTGTAAATCTCGCCCATGACATAATTCCAGACAAAAAACGGTGTCAATCGAAATCGATAGAGATCGCATTTTGCCGGAGGTCCAGCGGCGTGTCTGCACCCTCCTGAGGACCCATTCCATGGTGGTTGAAATTTTGGTTGACCGGTCAACGATTCTTTGGTTCTCGTGAAATAACTTACTTCAATTATCGCAGATGCGAGAAAATAAATGGGAGAAAAATCCAACCACTGTCTTTTCCTAGTGAGGAAATTGTCGAACTCTGAAGCGACCGAATCTGTTTCGATTTGCCGATGGTATTCCTTTGGTGCCGTTGGGGTTACATGGAACACTCGTTAGCCAATGGCACACCTCACTAATGACCAAATGACCGGATCTGACTTAGTAAATTCGATGGCCGCCGCAAATAGAAATATCTTAACCAGTTTCAGCTATGCGCGATAAGTTGACTTCACTGTCCTTCATAACAAAGAGCTTTTGAAAAAACCGCATATTGTTGAATTTCTAGAAACCATGCAAGTGTCCAGGAAATACATTTCAATTGGCTAGTTACGTGGGTGCGGGGTCCCGAGAGCAAATAGCCCACACTTTCCAACTCGCCTGTAAAGCAAAAAAAAAAAAAGAAAGCCAGCCACTGCATGCATTCCACACCATGAAACAACCTCGCCAGGGACAACCCGTGGACCACGACATCACATGCGAGGTGCGACCACTCGTCGTGCGCATGCGTGGCAAACTAGCCACGGCCTTGGCTGCAATTTTCGGCCGCTGGCGAGGACTTTTGATGGCGGTGAACAATTTCGACCACTGCGTTCACTTCCCCTTCCAATTTGTTTTCGCCCATAATACCAGGTGGGTTGAGAGCTTGAGACCGAGGTGGAGTCACTTAATTGAGGAAAAACGGGAAACGGGTTGCAGGGCGATGAAATTCGGTTCAACTGTGTTGAACGCAAAGATATCGTTTAGATACGATAGTTCAATTAGCCGATTGCGATAGCATTTGTATGAGTTAGATGGACGGCGCACATATCAGATAGTTTTTGAAATTGCTATGCAAAAAATGACTTCACCACCTCGAAACTCCCTCAGAATTGGTCACACTGGTATTCAAGTGTGTTCTACGACTTTTTTGCAAATTCAATTCACCACATCCCTACCAACAACATACTTTAAAAACTTTGGTCTAGCTAAAGAATTCGATTTTTAGTAACACTTTTCTGGTTTCAAATATTAAAAATCGAATACTACGTATTTACGGTGCCACAAAATAAATGTCACAAAATAAATGGTTTTGTGTGAGTTAGTTATAAGTGGCGACTTTGATAAAAAAGCTCAGTCTCAGAAATTCAGTTTACCGGTTGCTAAACACCGATAGCGCGACGTTTTTTTTAAAATTATATTCCCGTCGATTGGTTGCGCCATTCGTTAGTGAAAGAACAATTAGTGACAGTTGTCCAAGGGTGAGTCGAATGTGTGACTAGGAAAGTATGTGAGATGATATGTTCAATATTTTCAGAATTACCCAACAACTTAATTTTCCTTGCCTACCATTAAAATAATGTGTTAAAAAATCCCGATTAACATATTTTATAAAATGGCAATTTAGCGGAGCGCATTTCTAATTTTTTTACTGATCCAGTTCATCTCGCTATTTCCGTCTGGGCGACGAAGATGCTCGAGCAAACCAGTTGAAACCGATAACAGCCATCTATCGATAAAGTACGGCTCGTTTATTGGGAGCCGATATATGCGATGACGATGCATCATCTCATGATGGCACGCGAATGCCATTTTAATATTTCCCGAAGCGAGCCCGTGATCGTTATTGGGTGGGCGCGAAGTGATAAAAAAATTAATAATTTCCTTCGGTGTTACGCTCACCTATCACGCGACCGCGTTTCTTGCACGGAATTTCGCGCTCTACTCGATTTACAACCGTGTCCTTGATCTGCAAAGGATTTCCCGAAGGACTTCGTGTACAACTCCCAGTAATGATGGTCCATAAATTATTAATTTTACTCTTTGCTTTGGAACAAACTCTAGCCGAAATCTGTTACTCTTATTCAATAAAAAATAGTTTCATCGTTTGGTGTCGTTTTGTACATTCACCAAGATGATTTCCTAGTTGTCTAACCGATTGCAGTTTCAATGTGGTTTGTCTGCCTTTGTCGTAGATGGCGCAGGTGACGTTTTTTTACCGGTAAATTAGAGCCCTATCCTATTTAATAAAACAGAGTTTCCGCCATTTTGTGGGCACAAATTCTTGTGCCCACAAAATTATTTGCCCTGAATGCGCAGCTGCAACGCCTCGGTGACGCAAAGGCCACGCTATGACGTCATTTAAGTAGCAATATTCGAATAAAGCCTGCGAAAGTACTGCCTGTCCTCGGACAGGCTTAAGCGCTAGTGTTATTAATCTTGACTTAGCCTTGACTGGACGATTGGCTGGCAATACAGGCTATCCACATTACCATATGGCTTATTTGTTGACAAGAAATTTAAATGACGTTGTAGCTAATGGACTGTCGTGGGAGAGAGGGAGAGGGAGAGGGCTAGGTCGTAGATAGTTGTCAATTTGCAATTTCGAAGCACGTCGCCACAATCCGATTCCTGACCGTGTCCTTGACGCCATCCTGCACTAAACCACGCGTCATGTGTACTAATGGGTTGATCGTGATTCGAAGTTGTCCGCTTGTGTTTCTACCATGCTACACGGCTCTTGTGAGGTTCTGAGTAATCTAGATTTGGTTTAAAAAACGTTCGACCGAGAACTGCTTTTATTGTTTCCAAAATGTGGGGCTTGGGGGAGACACATGCAATTGTCCAATGGTTGTGATTGGTTGTTGGGCGATTGGCCATAGTCAAACGGTTGCGTTAGAACAATGAAGGCGTTAATAGACAAAATCACACCTGCATTTAAAAAAATTGTTAAGTACCGGTACGTCTTCGGAAAAATTTTCATATTTTTGTTTAAAATTTTTTAGCAATATCTGACTCGCTGCAATAAACAGTCATATCCACGGAAAGACACTTTTCGGTTCATACATTTGACAACTTATAATCAAAGTAAATTATAAACAAACAAAAGTTAATAAATGGAAAACATAGTTTTTTGTAGTCGGGTAAAAATATCTGTAAATGGTGTCTCTAGTGATGAAATTGCATACTAAGCTATGCGGCTGTCGAGATTTCGTAAAGGCGCTCGAACAGCACAACAACTTAATACTCTCAGTAATTCAATATCAGCCCTGATGCTCTCTCAGCTGAATCGTGGGCAGGTTTTTAGTGCCGAGACGCTCGCTGCCAAAAGTGTAGATGCTTCTTTTTGGATCTTTAACGATTCAGATCAAGAAAGCTTTTTTTTTTTACTTTCACATCATTAAGACGATTTGTGAACTTGGTCTTAGCGTTTATAGTCCTTGGCATTTTTGTTGATTTAACCACTGATTGCCGAATAACATGTGACCATTCAATGATTAAATTATCCATATAAATTATGTTATGATGGTGCGTAAAAAAAAAAAAAAATACCGACAAGTATACTTTTCTTATTTATTAATACTGCTATATACTTTTTAATACCGCTATACCTTTTAATATACTTTTACATACATTTTTTTTGTGGATTCCAAAAAGAAAACAAATTAAGATGCAACAAAAAATGAAAAAAATAAAGCAAGAGCCTAATAATAGTGCGGCCTCCGTGGTTCAGTGGCTATGGTCATTGACTACAAAGCTGGTGGTCCCGGGTTCGATTCCCGGCGCAGGCTTTCGTTTATTCGATTCTGTGGTACTGGAATGTGCCCCTCATATATCGCCGCAGCGACGCGAGGGGTACAATAACCTCCTGTAGTATTATTCACTACAGTGATTAAAAAAAAAAAAAAAAAAGAAATATGTATGACGCAAAAGCTGTTTACAATAGGGTGAGCAAATTGTCCGGTTGCCCACCAAGATACGAGTTTCGAAATAGATTACTTGGAAAGCCGAAGCGCCCGCGACAACATGCTTGTTGGGTTCGATTTATTTTTGACGAAACCGACGTTTCAGTTAAGCAATCCGCCATTCTGCTCACCCGAGCTTACCACAATCGTCTCTTTCTATTTATTTCCCATTGAATATTCAGTGGAGGTTGGCAATAGTGCAACACTTGATTGGATCACCATTTGCAATCTGACGCTGCGGAATGAAATGTTGCTGTCGTTTGTTAATTGGAATAGCCGGTCGTTTCCCACGTAATCGAATAACTGTATCACGGGCCACTTAATTTGATCGCAACGTCAGCGAGAGACAGGCGGCCTATTAAATGCTAATTTGAGGGCAGCTGTCAGTCTTTAAAGGCTACTGGACATAATATTTGAGACAACAGTGCGAGCGCGCATGGTTGAAGTACAAACTAAAATATTGTGCGCCCCCAGCTTTTCTTTCGCAAACGAGTAACAAACAATATTTTGAAGAAAAAAATTGTTGACATTTTCCCGCATAGCTGAGATCGTACATCGCAGTTAAGTAGAATATTATGTAGAATATCCACAAATATACTGTATGTTTAAAGCAAAAATAGGAATAAACTTTCTACTCGTACATATTATTGGATTAAAAAAAATCTATCTTGTGTATTGCGCATTTACATGAGGTCTACCATACGTCCATAGCCATCTATTTTCTACGACCGTCGCTTTAGCTGAGATCATTTATCAGCCTCACTTATCATGTACTTAAGTATTAAACATGATTAGTTATGCTATAGGTAAATATTATCATCATTACGTATTATTACGTCATGTATACTTGTGTGCCAAGTGGACCAAAGATAGGTTGAAGACAAAGATGGGCCTACTCTCTTAAGCATGCTCGTTATCTCAATTTATGAACTTCGCGTCCATGGTGAATATACTTTTTCACTATACAATAATAGCGTTGTGGTATATTTTGGGCACGCCCATCAGTCGTGGAACATCGTCATGACTGAAGAAAGGCATAAACTGTACCAAAAACTTATTTTAAAAAAAATGGACACGTTATTAATAAACTTCGTGCTCTACTATTCTTTTCTCAAGTGAATAGGCGCATTCATATGCCGCAAGAAACTAGATTAAAAGGGAAAGTTGACGCGTATGACATGCTTTGTCTCGCTAGTCCCGTTACACTTTATTGCTGGCTGAACCACGTTCGTCACTGCAGACTTACCTGACCGCCAGCTTTATTCCAAGAAATGACCACGGTAGAACTGGGACACGTGCGTGTACAATAAGTTTGATTGCGCTGATAAGTTCTGATTAGTCGTTCATGGTTGATCTATTAAGGTTTTCAATTTGATTTGAGAATTTTATTGACCGATATTTTATAAAGGCAATTATTTTTAACGTTGACACAGTGATACGCTTGTGACCTGTTGTCAATTACCACCGTAGCGCTCGGTGGTGTTGTTCTGACATAGTACCGGTACACAATAATTTTACGATATTTATTTTATTTCATTTTATTTTATTTTATTAATATTCCAATAGTTTACGCTCTTTTTTATCTTATCGCTAATTGGTTTATTAAATTATCCTAATTGTTTCACGTATTTAAATGATAGTTGTTAAACAGCTTCAAATAAAAACAAACAGATGACATGCTTATTTATTATTATATGCATATTATTATTGCATGCGCTTCATTATCTACAGCAGTTCGATTAATTCTTTAATTTTTGGCGTACTCCAATGTTTCTTTGGACATCATAACAGTCGTTGTAAGGTGTGTTACTCCATCTCGTCCACGTCACCAACAGTAGCTTCTCCATGCATAGTGCATTAGCTCCCAGAATGAATTTGAGCGCTGTTAAGTGAATTGGACATTGGCAAGTGTCCGTGCGTCATTGCAGAAACTTAAGCGTTTTCCTAATGTTATTTTTATACATTTAGCAAGCGAGAATACATAGCTATTTGGCAAAAAATGTCGCTCGAGTCTCCTAATTGCGTAATGCGGTTAGTAATCGCACCGAGCCGATTGACCGAATCGCCGGTCGAAAACGGCGGGATTTCCCCACTTCTGAGGTAACTCATGTGTCGCGCCAAAATAAGGCGTTTATTTCTTTGAGTGCGTCTTTTACCTCTGAAAAACAAAGCCATGCCAATGGTGATGCTTAGTTGTCACGGTCAAAAACAATTAAACAATTATAAAGTGAGTGATCTTAATTGTTTCTGTCGGGGTGGCCAGGCCTTGGCAACAACATCGAATGTACCGATGCCAATGTCCTCTCGCGATTGAAATAATTCTAAGGTTGGGGATTGGACTCCTCGTTGGTTGGTTGGTCTGCGTTTGTCTTGTCAAGAGTCTTGGCAAATGATTTGCTATTTAAACAAGACGAGGGCATTAGGTACTGCCATTACGACTCTATTTGGATTATTATAGTGTCATCTTTTCCTGATTCGGAATTGGCATTTGCGCTTCACCGTGCCATTTTCTGTCATCATTTCGTCCCTACGCTATTAGGCTATCGTGCTAGGAGGAATTAAGTTTTCTCCGAAATCTTACATGCGCTATTCTTGTCATGCCATTGTGTTATACGCCATTTGGCAATATCTCAATGCGCCTCTTTGTATTTTACAAAACTATTTTCAATTTTTTTGCTTTATTCTGTTTCAATTTCAATTCCTAGTTTTATTTGAATTTATTGTGAACAATCACATGTTAAATCCATTTAAACTTAATTAAAATATTAGCCATGGGTAAATAAATGTTATAGAATCAGCTTTTCGTAAGCTCGTCCTCGGCATGGTTAGACTTGGGCCCGGTAAGGCCCGGTGCGCACTGTAACGCCCGCTTTGCACATGTTTGTTTACTTTCAATTGATGCAAATGGGAGTATTGAAGCGTTCCCACAAAAACAGGCTCCTGTGGATGAAGAACATTGAGGGAAAAGTGGCGCCAGTCCTGCCTATGTGCGTCAGCACAAAGACTACTGAATAGTGGTTTTAGAAACCTGGATTTTCTAGAATCCTGTTCTAATTAACTGCGATCGTCACGATTCAAGGGTTGCGCTCGCCAATAGGAATAAATCTTCCGTTTTTTTTTCGCGTTTCACTCGGAAGGTTTCTGCCCTTTTTATTCTCTTAACATTCCGAACTTTTTTGTTTGGCAAGCCGAAAATCGTTTTATCCTTTTTTGTGGAGTTTTTTTTTCTACTTCTTACCCCATTACTTTTTACCAAGGTTTATCCTTGACCTCATTTCGGTGGCGCCTGAATCTCGGCACCTCATCGGTGCCACGAAGGTGGTCACCAAAACTCCGCGTTCTTACTCCCTTAACTGTGTGCTCTCTCTCATAAGCTCTCTGGTTCCTTCATAAGGTCTAACAGTGTTGGCAGATAATTTGGTCATAACAAATGTGTAATGTGTAGCCGTTGCTACCAAGTAAAAATAAAATGCTAGATGAAGCCATGTGGATACGACAGGTACAATGTACGAATAAATTGATAATTATTTCGAGGATTAGCGTTATTTAAACTAGCATATTTAAACATGATTATTTAAACATTGTTAATGATGGATCACGCCATTCCCTTCCCTGTCCCTCAAATATCTCCATAGAGACACGAGGGTACAGTAATCCTGTAGTGCATTAACTGATTAAATAAAATATAATAAACTATGAATCAGTCAACTTAAGCTCGATTGTAATTACTATAGTACTGCATCTCATATTCTGATCTGAGAAACCCGTTTATATTTAATGCACTATATAGTGTATGAAAAAAATTCCAAAAAAAAAATTCTATGGCGTGGATCGGCTCGTTAGGCCACATCCTGCAATACCGCCTACGTCCCTGTCAAAATGTAACTGTTTATTGCTACCCCCCGATGAGAACCCGTTATGCTTTTCTGAAGATCCTTTTTTGCGTTCAACCGCGCACTGGAGTCACGAAAAGAATAATACGCTGCTCATACCTTGTTCGTGGTTCGCTCTCGGCGATAAATTTGATGCTGCGTCTCGCATCTAATAAACGGTAGATCACTTAGAAGGCCGAGCAGCTGTTATTTATTCATATTCTCTCCGCCTTTACGGTAATCTTACGGCCGTTATCGGAACGAGGCGACGTGACAACCTGATATTTCATTTGGAATCAGGAGCGCCAAGTCACTTCGCAGTCGGCCAGAACCATATTTTTAAATTTCTGGCAATGTGACCAATTTTTTTTTGCTGTTGAAGGCTTTATCTTAACCGGTTACGTTCACAAAGAATTTTTTATTTCAAATTTCACCTGCTACTTGCATTTGAATTATGGAGCACCCGGGTTTTTTCATATCGGCGGGTGTTTACAATATATCCACTGGCGCACAAACGCCTATCAGAGGCGGCAACTCAGGCCCGCCCTTTTCAGTCACAAATAACTCCGAGCTTAGAATATTGAAAACCAACTGGCGAGCGTGACTCGCTGTGAGCCATTGAGATTTTCTCAGGTGTTAAGACCGTTTCTTCTAAACAGTTGGCTTCGTTCTATTTTTATACCAACTCTTAAGCCTGTCCCAAGAACAGGCAAAAGTTACTTAATTGTCATTCACTTAATCAACGTTACAAATGTATCTGGGGTAAACATGTGATTGTGATCACTCGAATTTCACGTTTCAGAAGTTCCCTTTCGATTCGGACAATTATGTCGATATAATTGATGTTTCAATTGTTTATGGGTATGGCCCTGGGAGTATGATTAATTAGTGGGGCCAGTTGTGGTGCCGCGTTATGGTAATGACGCACAGCTCGGGCACATAGCAGAACCACGTTCTATTAATAAATTGTTTTTTTTTCTCCCTCTCGGCCGGAGAAATATATTCCAGCTAAATGGACTCGCGGTCATAGATTTTTTCCATGCGAGGACGTTTTCGCTTTTCGACCGTTTTCCTCTGGCTCGCTTTTAGTCATTCAGGGTGCGTCGCGAATAGCATTCGTTTAGCTAACTGTTTTATGTTGTGCTCGAGTATTTACGTTGCCGCCCCTGCCATCCCCCCCCCATCCATGAAGTATGTTTTCCCTTTTCGAAATTGCGGAGTGGGTAGTAGTTACATGTGCTACGTGTTTGCCATTTCAAATAACTTTCTGTTTGGTTCCTAGAAGAAGGGAGTCGGTCGAAATGATGAAAAAAACGGCAATAAAATAATAAGTTGCTTGATTATGCATGTCGTCAATTGAAAATTTTATTTGTCGGGAGAAGGAAGGAAATCCGACATCATTGCGTAGTAAAAAGGTGTGGGAACATGTGTTCCCGTACTGCGCCGAAAAAGAAAGACAAATAAAGTCTGTCGAATGGCAGACAATGTCTGTAAGAGGTCCTGGCTTGTCGACATCCAAGACGATTTTGTAGTATTTGGTTGTTGAGGTCAATGCCTGTAGTCTGCAATAGATTTTATTTTATTTTATAATTATAAATAGAACGTCCGCCTTGTTGCGTAATATTAACTCAACTTATTTCGACTAGTATTTCTCCGAATTACACGATTTTAGCGCATACAATAGAATTATGACATGCACACTGTATGAATTGCATTTGCAAGTTACATGTAGCAAGCAAGCATGTGTGTTGAGCCATCCATCGTTTTGCAAATTTGCCAATTCAAATATTTACGTCCAAAGAACGCGAACAGACTTTTGCGCTCCTATAAACTCTAGTCTGAGCTACTGATACGGCTCATTTTCGTTTTCAAGAAGCGCTACGTTGCTTATAAAAAATAAAAAAATATTCGCCTATCACCTCGTCTTTGACGTTTTCAATGTACAACTGATGTTTTCTTGATTATGTTGGCATGTGTGTTACTTCGGCGCTGGTTACGCTCGTTAGGCATATCAGATCGCCAGAACCGACCATTTCGTGTTGCTATAGGCAACGCACAATGCATACAAATGGCGATTTCAGGACTAATATAATTAAATAGAAACGGTGTTGACACTCGTTAGGTGGATTATAACAGGACATTGACGCCAGACACGTTTTTTGTTGTTGTTGCTGCTGCTGCAGGGAGAGCGAAAACTCTGTTTGATGGAAGGATTAGCTAATTATAAAACTGCTGTAAGAATTTGGCGAACATTTGTCAATGACGTATTTATGGAAGGAAGGGGTTTGGGGGAGGGGAAGAGGGAGACTTCTAAAGGTGTGTAACCTATACAATGGCAACGTACGAAAAATGTCTGTATCCACCCACCACCCCGCCAATCCTCTTTTTTCCATTTACACTTTTTTTTTCTTCAACGAAATATGCGCTAATGACGGGGAGAAAGGCATCATTATTTACCTCGGGACCACATCTCCATCCCGAAACTCGGGACTCTGCCATATAACTATATCCTTGTGATTTGCCCGCGGTTTGCCCGTTGGCTGAATAAACGTGACGGCTATTGCTTCTGCCAGCAGGATGCCAAGTGCAGTAGTTCTTAGGAATGGTTGATGGGGGGTATGGGAGAGATTTGAGTGGAACGACCGGGAAGCGAACTCCGAGTCTCCCAATGCGGTTCGAACTGGTCACCGGTGTTCGGATGAGTTTCGATTTCTACGTGTGGTGTAGTGGTTAGCCTGCTGGACTTTCAATGCCCGCGACACGGGTTCAGTTCCCAAGCGAGACCTCCGGAATTTTTGGGGCGAGAGAAATACCGTACGCGCGCCTAGATGTAATATTTTTAGATTTAATATATGTAATGCTATGGGATCCGTGCCTGTACCATGTCAGATACACGTTGAAGATCCCTACCTAGGTCTGGAGCCAATGCTAGGTAAAATTACTAGGTCACCCGGGGGTTGCTTTGAGTCTATAAAGGTGGTAAACCTTTAGAACAAAAGTGGGGAAAAAAAACATGAGGTATACCCTTACGGTAACCTTACCACTGGTTTCTGAAACTAGCCTCGAATACGTCCGGTAGTAATTTCGGGGCTCGTATAACTAACTGTACGCTGTACGCATTAGCTTTTTTTATCGTCCCTCGCAAATCTTAACCTTCACCTGAATATACTGTCTTTGTCTTACGTATCTCTTGATCACGATTTTTTTTTTCTCACAGACTTTCTCATTTCTACCGAACCAAAGTCGCCCGATTCCGCGAGTGTACCTTTTGTCAGTAGTATTCATTCCTGAACTTGTGAGAAAAACAGTTTTTGTGATGACCTTAGGTGCGATCCAGCTGTTTTTTTTTTAAACGTTCATTGTCCAAGTGTCAAACAATTTATTTTTGCTCAAATAATTTCACTATCGGATACCTTTTTTTAATAAAAAACGTTATCATAAACTATTTGGAATGAATTGTATTCGCTCGTCGCTCTATCATCCAAAGATGGTGCTTAATACATATTTTTTAGCATAGCCATAGTTACAGTTGTCACCGATAGTGGCGTTTCTCCACAGGTTAGCGAATTGGCTGATAGTTTACCTTGAAAGCGGAGATACTTTGGTGCAAACGGCCAATACCACATATAATCATTGTGCCAAACGTATTATCCAAGTTAGTCTAAACAAGTAAAATTTCTATTTTTTTTGTGTTTTTTTTGTGTTATGAGTAGAAATTATTAATTACTAAAAATGTAGTTTGGAATCGTAATTTTATTTTAAGAGTTTTTTATGTGCTACTTTCGAAATTTTCAATCTTCTTGTGACTTGGTAATTCCAAATTGGTTCACATTGGTTCGATGTTCATTGGTTTCAAGAAGTGCGTTTCGCAGTTCACCCACCCCTGGAACATCGCTGAAACAAAACACGCAAAGCACTTAAAAAATACATGGCACATCAAATACTCGTACGGTAATTGCATGTTTGTTTTATTTGTACCCGGTAGCTGTTTCGCCATTATTTGCATATTGTATACTCGAAATAGGCATGTGATGTCATGCGATGAAATGGCCGAGGCTCGTTTTGGTTGTCTGCGGGATCTAAAGGGTGTTGCTCAATGTCGTAGAAAAATATATCGGGCACTACTCGTATTACTTCATCGTGCGAATATTTGAAATGTTTTTTTTAGGCGGATAGATTTCCGAACGTATTATTTTGTGCTCTATCAATTGAAATTCGATATTATTATGAAGTTTAGTTCTCAATCTTGCCTCTAGCTGATGGCCATGGATGGGTGTTGCAGAAACAATTCATCATGTGCCCTGGACAATTTTTCGTAATTAATAAACTGGTTCTAAAGTTTCGACACAGTAACGGGCCTAAACATATACGAGCCCAGTCGTACGTGTATATTGCAATGTGTTACGCGATTTCGGAAGCGTTCGATTGCATTGTAGCTGCTTTCTGTCAAACTTATCGAGTTGCTGTCAGATCTTGTTGTACAATGTTGCCAGCGTATAAAAGCGATTTTCGTAATTTCGGTTAGCCTACCTTAAATAGTTCGACTGTGCTTTAGGAAACAGGAGTATTTCTATGTTACAAAGGACAACGTCATAATTCTTGCAGTCAGTTGATTACATGTATTTTGATATTTTCTATTGTTGAGAGACTCGCATTTATATTGATATAATATTTATTTATTTCAATTGTTGCATATGTAACGCGATTTTTTCTTCTTATTGAATACACGAATAATTTAAATGTCACTAAATTTAATTAAAACCATTGCTTCAATCCGATTTTAAATTAGACAAATCGTCAATCATGTTCAAGTAATGTTGTTAATTTTGATTACTCTTAATTAAGGTATAATTTGGATACGTCTAAGGGACGTCCAAAGTATCTACCGAGTATATGATTTTTAATAAAAAAATAAAGTAATAATAACAATAGCAATTACTCGTGATATTAAAAGGTAAGACAAGCAATTAATTTTTTGAAAAACTATTTTCGTTGAAAAATGATGCAGCGTGGTTTCAAACCCGTTCCGAGTCGGCATTCTTATATGTTAAATTTAAAATAAATTAAAAAAAATATGAATGCAATTACTTGACTATTTATTCATAGTATGTCAAAAATTAGTCCTTTTGCGTGGAGGCCGACGCATGAGGAGGCCAGATGTAGTTCAATCCGACCGCCCTTGAATCGTACTTGGGTCGCATCGTAAGCACGTGCCAAAGCTATCAACTCGTTCAGGTTATTCAAACAGATATCGCCTTATATCGACTGATGTAATAGCGTAGGGGTAATTGATGGCTCGACTGACTTGATATGTTTTCACCGATGCGTGTGATGACATTGGCGGCGCTTGATCAAGCGGCTTTAAGAGTCCCCTATTTTAAATTGAACCATCCACATTCTAAATTGCTCAGTTTGGTGGCATTTTAAGTTGATTTCGAAATTTTGCCCGTAAGCATACATACTACGTATTAAAAATAAAAGTTACCAATAAAAATTGACATAAAATACTGAAGTTGCGTACCGAGCAAAAATGACTAAAGTTGCTTGACACACACGGTTGCTTGTCACTTGGCACATTAAATACTGTTAAAGTTGCTTTGACCCATAAAATACAGCATAATATGCCTATAGTCGTTTATGTCTAGATATTTGTCAAGTTCAACGATCATCTTCAGTGGTAATCCGTATTCGTATGCGTTTCTATGAACCCTTTGAACCAATCGTTTATTTTCAATGCGCCGGAATTTACCAGGTCACGGGGAACCGTACCTTTTTGCCTCATTCTTGGCGTCTGATCCTTAAAAAAATACGTTTGTTCTTTTGTTTCTTCTAGTAAACGTGCCACCGTCCATGAGTGCCTCCAACACCCTTGGCTCAAGGTAAGCGCATTTTTACTCGTTTGACTTGCGAAGCGCGTGGCTTTCGAATGCCGTCATTGCCTGATAATTGTCAAGCACGACCGACGTCGTCACCAACGAATGGCTAGATCTTGCCCGAACGCCAGAGGGCGTGCGTATCGACGAATGTCATAACGAGGCAAAGTATGAATGTCGTCGTAGCCAATCGTTGCTGTCGACTGTCGCCGCGTAGATTGAAAACAATTTGCATGTTTGGGGCTTGCGTACTTTGCATACGTGACGGCAGTGACGCTATTATTGGTTAGTGTTTTGCTCGAATTTCCATGTAGTCGTTTGGCATGATTTTTCATTTTCAGTGTCTATAAATTCGCTGGAATAATACTTGGCAAGCGTACTAGTTGTCCGTCGGCTCATGGCGATACTGATTAGAATGGCTGGGATTTTCTCTATGGACGCATCTATGACGTGTTTCGCTAATAATTAAGACTATATTATATATATAGTCAATTCTCTTATGCCTTTAAACGCTTGTGACACGCTATTATAACTGACAAGTCTTCCTTATAATATAGATTATGTGAAAAAATGCGCGCGATAAATGTCTGTGTGCCAAAATGTAAATGTCAATCAAATAGTGTGACGTACAAATGAAATACTAAATAGGCTGTTTTGATGCATCGCCGTACTAATTGTAACTTTGTAACTGTCTAAGTGTCATTCACGAGGATTGTTTCGATTGGTTTATTGGCGATGGGAGGCTAAACGATTAAGTTTTTCACCTTCCCTAACATTGGAAGTGACGTATTCTGTGATAGGCCATTTGAAATCTGTTTGTGCAGATAGAGCAATCGCGACCTCTCAGTAATCGTTCGAACAACTACGTATTGGCTGCTTGCAACAAAGCTGCTAGTGAATGACTGCCGGTGGCGAATTGTGGAATGCAAATCAGTGTTAGAGCATCCGCCTGTTGTGCGGCGATCCCGTGTTCGATTCCCTGCTCGGGCTTTGTTTATTCGATTCCGAGATACTGGTTAAAAATTCGCAAATATTGCCATATATCTTCAGCGCGGCGATTACCTCATCAAAAACTAAATCTAAAAAACCTACTTGACCTGCAACTGGCTGAAGCTCGTGAATCTCAAATAATAAATGCTCAACTATTAATTGAAAACATATCAAAATGAGTTGATAGCCGCAGACACCGGTTTTGATTCGTAACTCATCGCTAAACTCATATTTCGTATCAGTTATTATCTCAATATTTTGTCAGTGTCCTATCAATTTAAATATCCTCTGTGGAAAGTCCTCATGCGCGCGTCACTGTCGTTACTTTCCGATCGACCCTCGATCGTCAACTCGCGTACATGGAGTGCGTGAATGGTTGGTTAATTGAGCCTATAACTCGTGCGTAATGCGACCATTTAAATGCCAGCCGGGGCGCGTGAAAATGGTGTAAATTACTATCAGTCGTCGGGGAAACTTCAAGGTTGCCAATTCCCCCTTTTTTCGAAGGTAAACAAAATTGGGTGTTGAGAAACGAAGCGTCTGCATAGTGTATGGTAAACGTCGGCGCCGCGACCGCGCAACCTATTAGACCCGAGCTACGGAAAGATGCCAGGCATTGTTGCATTAATGATAAGAGTAAAAGCGTTTTTTTTTGTCGCTATATCGTTTCCACAAAGAATGGGGGTTACATAGAGAGAGATCGAGGGTGACGAACGAGATACGAGCTACATTGCTATTCGCGTCTCGCATCATCGTTAGGTGGCGTTGTTTCTTATTCCTTTCTTCCTTTCGTTCCTTCTTTTATTTCTTCAGTTTGGGTGGAGATACTAGTGTAGTTTTATGTTAAGTTTGTGGCCATGTATGATTAGAGAGGAGTATTTATTAAATTGCTGAATACGAAACTGATTGAACGAATTTGATATTAGCTAATCTATAATATATTTGTAAGGATTTTTGTTTTTAATATATTATGGGATTTGTCAATTTATTTATTTTTTAATTTTGAAGTATATAAAAAACACGTGAATGTAATTTTAACTTCCGATGAACATTCGTAGCTGTTTATTTTATTTATTTTTTATTTGGCGGTTTCGCTTGTAATACAATCGACAATGTCTTTGATGACCAGAAAATATACCCTATTAGAAATTTAATTATTACAATAGAATCTTTCACAAATAAATATTTGGTCGTTATTATAATTTGATATTATAATTTGTTCGGTGAATTGCTTGTTTTTATTACGGCGAAAGTCCTATAACTTGCCCGACTCTCTGTAATAACAAATCTCTGTATGGCAAATATTTGATAACGTACATCATAAAAATGTATTTAATAAAAAGGAAGCGTGTCACCGGTCTATATCTGGTCTCGTCGGTCGATTGTAATATTATCGATCGTTCGACCGAGATTCCGATGATCGCAATCACACCAGAGCAAGCAAGGTGTATGTACGAAGCCTCGGTGGCGCAGGGGGGCGTTTCAAGGTGACCCAGATTCTTCGTCCGGTGCGTTTCGTTTCACGCCAGAATCTAACCTTGGTCTCTTTTTGTGTTTCGATTTCAAGTCGAGAAGCCTTTACGAAGATGTGGGCCAGCGAACGATAAAGGACACCGCCAACAAGTTCCGGGCGTTAAGCGTCAGAAAAAGATGGAAGGTGAGAGACGATTACGTTTTAGATGGTGGCGCCACCTATGGAAGCGGTCACAACCGATGTGAAGAACACGACAGTATCTAGCCTTTTATTTTTTATGAAAGTGAATGGAACACTACAATTGTAAATTTGAGATCGATCAAATTCTGATTCTCATCCTTGAATGTTCATTATAATCTAGGATAGATTGTAACTTTTTGCTTTTTGCAGAAAAATAAATTTCTATTTTCTAATCAAAATTTAATTACAATTTTATAAATATATTTATTTTTTAAAAGGTAGTTGTCAGTATTTTCAATTGTTTTTTTTTAGACTATGTTGGTGAAAATAAATTTCCTATTTTCGAATTATGAATCTTTTAAATTTGATTATTAGGCAATGTTGGACACTTAAATACTTAAAATAAAAAGCTACGAATGTTCATCGGAAGTTAAAATTGGAATTAATTTTTTTTTTTTACATTCACATGTTTTTTATATACTTCAATTTTAAACTTAAATACTTGCTTGGACAAATCCCTGTACACAATATAGTCGCAGTTTCAATGAAAGATGGTGTAATATGAACGGAATATATACATATACAATATATAGTTTTTTTTTTCATATTTCAATTTGCTCTGGAAGCGTTTGTCTGGGGAAAAACCATCTCGGTAGCACCGTGTCCACCTTGGAAGGAGAAACATGGACAAAAAAATAATTTTTCTAATTGTTTTTTCCTCTACCCATTCTTCTCGGTGGCGTCTGCTCAGGAATCCCTCAAGGTTGTGTCTCTGTGCAACCGCCTCACCCAAAGTGCCAAACTTAGATGCCGCAGCCTGGACGTCGTCGAAGGACACCACGGAGGCTATCTGGACGTAAGTCATCAGCCGTCATTAAATAGTTTGCGAAACACGGATTTTATTTGGTTGCGCTTGCGCGCCGCGTACACACACGCCTACGTAATCGAGCGGAATGCTTTGCCCGATCGCTAGTAGACGGGCTGATCTGTGTGTGACCATGGGAGCGGGATAAATAATTGCTTGTGGTGTATGTATGCTCGGATTAGCCTTGCCCTTCGTGATCCTCGATTATGGGCGATTGATATACCTCGATAATGGCCAGTTGGCCGTGACCAAATCAGATTGTATCCCGTGATGATCAAGTCTAGCGAGAATTTGTAAAACAGACTATCTAAACGTTTTCTGTTAAAACTCTTAGCTGCAATTACCGGTACGTCAATATCTGCATCAAAATTATTATAAAACATTTGTCGCAATACATAGAAGAATTACCAGTATTTGAAGTAACCTGATTTGATTTAAGATTTCGAAAATTACACGAATAACTAATTATTAGCCGAGAAAAACTGATTAAATATAAATAAAAATCAGCGATTTTAAAGTCCGATAGTAAGACACTTTTTTCCTCTGTACCTGACGGATTAAAAGTGTCTTTCTATCGGACTTTAAAATCGCTGATTTTTATTTATATTTAATCAGTTTTTCTCAATTAATTCTACATCTGTCTCTGCGTGTATTTTATACACCACCATCGTTTAATTATTAACCACAGAAAAATATTGTGCATTTCTTCGAAGTAATGCTCGTAAATTTAAAGAAATGAATTACAGCGCATCAGTGAAACATTTAGGGATGACTTAAGATTATCTTAAATTATTCGTTAAAAAAACTGTTTTCTTTTTAAAGAATATATTTTTTTGTGAAATATGCCACAACGAGCCAAGAACAAATATTGTTGTTATGGACATAGCTAACGAAAAAGAAGTACTCTTTTATCTTGAGAAATAACCTGACGAAAAATATGTTTTGATTGACCGGAAATGAAGCGCACAATTATTTTGTAATTATATGCCCTAATTATTTTGCATGATACCCAAAATAATTTGTTGTCGAGCTAGTAGTACTAGTGCTGCATTCTGATTGCTGCAGTCTGCTTTTGGCATCTGGATCGATGCAGGCAGGCCGCTAGACACTGCGCAGAGATGAGGCCTTGAACGAACTATCGCGTTGTTCGGCGTTCTCGGTAGATGGCGGCAGGTTATTGTGTGCCAATTTCAACAGATTTAATCTCGTTGTTGCACGCCAACGACGTGTGTTTTGTTTACCGGCATCCAATTTACCTGCTGTACTCGTCAAGGTAGCGGTGCAATTTCGCTACATTAAACGGTGCCGCTGCTTCGCGTTTGAAAACGAAAGGTTCCGCCGTTTGTTGTCGCGGCGCTTCACCTAGTACAGCCATTCATGCCTGCTGATGCTTGCACGATCAAGAACCTGAATGCGCCGCTGTGTTTGCTGTATGTATCACATCGACACAGTAATGTGCAGTGTGCAGGGGGCGACTTACCAAGATTTCTTGAAAAGAATAAATTTTGTTTCTCTTGAAAAGTTATATAAATGCAAAAGACTAGCTTCCCTAAGGCGGAAAACCGTATGTGCTATCTTCTAGGAATCTTTTTTTTTTCTCAGTATTGGACTGATGAAATGTTTGTAGGTATTTCGGGAAAAATAAACAGATTGCAATGTGCCATTGCATGATATAGAAGTAATAGTGAGAAAACAACGAAGAAGACCTCTCTGCAAACGAAACCGCTGTTGAATTGTGTTTACAATGTTTCTTTGTGTATCATTGTAACAAATAATTATATCTGCCAGCGACCTTTCGCCAGAAGGAAAACCCTGTAGCAATAATATTATTTAATTACGGGTCACGACAGGCCTTCCGCGATTCAAATTTTCCTCTTTTCGTCAAATTTCTGTACAAAGTTTCGACCGGGAAGCGAACCGCTAACCTCTGGCGATTCGCGAGGGCTATGCACTCTTAATAACCCCTTTGCCGAACACCGCCCCTTGATGGGAGGCCAACTAGCACGACACAGGTAGCTTGTGTGATTGCCTCCGTCGGGGGTTGCACTGGAAATCTGTTTTCCTCCTCGGAACTCTTGACTGATTCATGCTGTTTTGTTTACTCATATGATCCTGTGACACAATTTAACAAATTTTTTTCACGAGTTGAACTAGATCAATCTCCAGGAGGCATTGCAAAAAGAAAAAAAATGATCCAAATGATTTATGTTTAGGGTGCACACATTCAGTTTTTTATTTTAAATGCAAACAAGAAATAAGATGATGTTTACATTTGAAAACTGATGTGGGAAAACCAGTGCGAGAGAGCTTCAACTTTTTTTTTTCGGCCTAGTTCACCGTGCAGGCATTGTCAGCAACCAAGTGTGGCAACCCATTCACAAAAAAACGTTGCCGCATTTGAATATTTGAAGGGTGACCGGAGCGCGCGCAAAGAAGTGCAATGGCCTATTTCGCGTCTCGCCGCCGTTTAATATCGAACGAATTAGACGAGGGTGAAGCTTGTGCGTGCCTGCTTTTTTCATTTCCTGTGTATGTTGTTGTTGTTGTCGAACATAGTCTAAATACTGCGCGTGGCGGCGCGCCATCATCCGACTGCTCTTGTTTCGCGGTATCTACGAAAGAAGAAAAGAAAAAAACGACGATCTTCTTTCCTTTTCCGCAAGACGAACACGCCCGCTTGCCGCTTTCTTTTTCTCGCTTCCTGGTCGTGGGTTTCGCAGACGCCGTTCGCGGTCAATATACGGCACTTTGGCAGTGACGGGTTTTTTTATTTGATTTTAATCTGCTATCTTCTGAGAGATCCATTCGAAATTGTTGCTCAACTTATTTATTCGCCGGCTGCATAAAACGTTTATCGCTGTTATTATATTTTAATGGGAGACTCAAATTCAGAGCACGCACCGGGCATTGTCATGCGTGTATTTTTGCATAGAGCATTTTCATAGTTGTTCGTATGTTAGTGAAAGGAATAGCTAATTTTTTTGGGGTAAATGTTCACTTTACCCTAGCGAGCGACCAGAAAATACGGTATCGAGTGGGGTGCGTAGCGAAACTGA
>JAUJYS010000770.1:0-20584 GCA_033995665.1 Melogona broelemanni | reverse complement strand
AGGAACGCCTAGGTTCCTTTTTATTTTTGAGGAACGGGAACGGGAACTAGTTCCTTTTTTCATCGGAGGAACGGGAAGGGGAACTGATAAAAAGGAACGAACCCAACACTGACAACTGGTAGCAAATAAAAGACGTAATTTTGGTCTCCTTTGATCTTGTACGTTTACGTTATATTGGTTTCCGGCTTCAATCTCATGTTTGCGTTCACGATTGCAGTAAGGTAGTTGGAAAATATGCGCATTATTACATTGACACACGGAATTCACGTCTAAAGCGTAGTATGTACAAATGGAATCGACGCTTGACATACGCTTGTTCTAATTAAATTTTATCGTATTTTTCTCAGATGCTACTCAAATGTGGGCCGCAAATCGGGCCGCCAAGAGCTTTCTTTAGGCAGTGGTTGCATTAAGAAAGGGGTAAGAAAACTGTAACGTCAATTTTGCTAGTGTATGTTGCAAAAAAAAAAACAATTGGTTTAACTTATCTATCAAAAATGCGAATTGATACCGTATATTTGTTTCTAACAGATTGTTATGCACGAACTAATGCACGGAGCTGGTTTCTGGCATGAACAGAGCAGAGCCGATAGAGATGAATTCATCAAGATCATTTGGGACAACATTAAAAAAGGTTACATTTCAACTCTTTAAAGATTGGTTTAATGGACACATTCCATACTATCCACAATTTTAAAATTTTAAAAGTCATGCTCTACGAGTTTTAAGAACAATTACAACATTTGTTCAGGATTATTATAATTTGATTATAGGGCTGATTATTAGTAAAACATACCTTGATAATTGGGAGGAGGTGTACATACGAGTATTCCTTGATAATTTTACACCCAATTTCATTCGAGCAACAATAATTTTTTAACTTTCCATCGATCACAAATGCCACAGCCACAAATTTCTGAAACATTCAAAATGAATTACAATGCGAAGAATATAACACTCAGTGGACATGGCCATACATTCACTGTTATCCATTTACAATCAAATCTAACGTTTTTTACATTTGGTGTGTAGGAAGCGAGCACAATTTCAACAAGTACCCGTGGACAGAGATCCAACATCTGGACGAGAAATATGACATCAACTCCATCATGCACTACGGTCCCAGCTCGTTTGCGCGCAGCCGTTTCCAAAAGACCATCGAGCCCACCAAGGCCACCGAGGACGACTACATGGGACAGCGCGAGCGTTTCACAGACACGGACATTCGAAAAATTAACAAACTTTACAAGTGTTCCACCAAACCCAGCACGGTCGGACCCCAGATCACCACTCCAGGAAAAATGTCTCTGAACTTTCTCGGTTCGCTACTGTCCCTGAAAAGAAGGCACCTTAACGAGATCCGACGGGGCAGAGCTCAACGTAGACGTCACTTGCGACCGCGGCCGCAATACTATTATGCACGCCCTAGAATGGTATATCGGCCATTTTTCTGATTACATCCGCAAACAGGGTTAACCGACGCCTTCGGCGATCGATCTCTCATGGTATCGCTAGACGATGATTTTATTTTATTTTATGAATTTATAGTTGCTTATTTGTTTGTTCTTTATGCAAGTATATTATTACTTTCTTAGAAAGAAATATGGATCTCAAACATTAATAAAAAATTGTAAACTATTATTTTATACATAAGATTCTGGCAATACGTACCGGTAGTCGTTTATGCTTAGTACGCCACGAAACATTTTGAAATTATCTATTTTAAGAAAAACTTTGAAAAAGCCTGTGTTTTTTTATTACAATTGCTTATTTCTCCCTCAGTTCGGGGATTTATTATATTTTGTGTGTTATCGCATCGTGTTTGCACACTCGTATTTAATAATATTGATCTCTTAACAATTTATTACCGAATAAATTTATTTAAAAAATTGAATTTTAGACAACATTTTCCTAAATAACTAAGATATTAGTGAAACTATATGGAAAGTACTAAGTAAATAATTAAATACAAATCAAATATTAACTGTAATTTTTGTTGGTTAATTAAGCCATGCAAATCTCTCCTAAATTTATGTAATTTATGATGAATATATTTTGGAATGCTTAATGTTTCTAAGCAACACCTTTTAAGGCACATTCACAACAGTATGTCCCTGAAATTGAGCGGTTTACACCATTTACAGTACGAGTCGGGTTGCCTACTTTTTATCGACTATTCCTTTTTCTCGTCCTTCATTAAAAGGAATCTCCACCACATTCCTTTTTCTCGTGTGTGTGTTTTATTTATGGTAATAAGAGTAATAATTGTTTTTTTTAAATGAATGTTGTATATTATTTAGTTGAAATAGAAATAAAGTATAACAACAGTTGCTCGTTTCATCAAAAGGTTTATTTTGTGTAAATTCAGTCATTAAAGAAAAATAAAAGAACCGCACAGTTTATAAAAACGAAACATACAAACAAAAAAATACTTTTAATTAGAAAAACTAAAAGTTCATTCCAGCGAACAATTTTTGTTTTATATCCAGCGCAATAATAATGATTGTGGTTTAGAAAATGGGCAACAAATACCGACGATACAAATATACGAGCGAATATTTTCAATCTTTTCGAAAAAAATGTCGTATGAAACAAGTTCGCCATTTATAGTTCAGTATTTTGGCTAAGCCACGTCTTTATTGTTTCTTTGTTCCGTTTCAGCCAATCGATGTTCTGCTTAACGTTTTCCAAAGCCTGCGTTCTCGCGCGAGCTCCAGCGCCAGCGTCAGGATGTTTGGCGAAGAAATCCACCATCTAAGGAAAGAATCAAAAAATTGAGGGACATAAAACGATGAATCAGTGGCTCACATCTGAAAACAAAGTATGGAATGGCCAAATCTGAAAATTATTATTTAATTGATCTGAAAATATGAGTTAATTTATCTGCAAAATTACGTTGTTTACCCCTGCATCCACATGAGGTGACCCTAAATTTGCTGTGCTTCACCACAAGCCTATATCAAATAAATTAAATTCAAAGAATATCTATTTGCTTGTGATTGTTTCTGTGGGTTGTCTATTGTTTAAAATGATAAATCTCTAGGTGAAATAATCTAGCCCAAAGTCCAAGTAAATTTCCCCGTAATATTTATGTGAGCCAACCCTTTCCACTCCATCTTTTTCATAAGGCAGTGTCCAAACCAAGACTTTTGTAATCAATTGAAAAATATGATTATCTGAAAAATAAGATTCTCTAATGATCTGTAAAAGATGATTTCATATATCTGAAATGTTTGATTTAATTTAACTAGTGGCAAATTATGCACCTACTAGCAGTAAAAACCACGTCTCAATCGGCTCATCAAGTTAACAAAAAAATAGTGCAATCATACAAAATAGGTCCGAGTACAATGGAAAAAAGCCAACCGATTTTCAAGAGTTGCTTTTTGGAGAGAGCATCAATGTACAGGTATCCATATTTATTTTAATGTGCTCATTTTCGACATCACTGTATTAAATAAAACTGACCTCTTGCAACCGGAAATCTTCAGTAAAGCTCTTTGAGATCCTGACGATGAATTTACCAAAAAGCCTGTCGTTCAAAGTGAACCTGCAAAATAAAGATAGTAATTCTAATGATTTATATGAAAATCTTGCTGAAAACAATTAGTTATTAAGAGTATAAAAAAGTGTGGAGAATTTCTGGCGAAAATGCCGCAATCATTTATTTTAATTACCTCGTCACGAGGTTACTATACTCCTGGCGATAAAAATCCCAAACAATAGCAGTTCCAGCCGGATTATCGGAAATCATGCCAAGCGTGAGGAAGAAATCTTGACCTCTGATGAGACTTTCGTCCTTGGCGTATTCAAGAAACCTAAACGGTAAAAAAATAAAATTATTTTTGTTTTGTTTTGTGACTAGTCAATCGATCTTTCACAAACCATCGTCAGTGGTTGGCAATTTTTCACCTTTAAAAAAACCCCACGTCTATCTTAAATCGTCTTACTTGTGAATTATCCTCGGTTGCTTTGTATAGGAGAGCCCGTAGAGGAGGGACATCTTTTCGGATGCCAAAGTGGTGTTCCGATACTTTTCCCACATAGCGTCCCATACCTCCGATCCTTGTGAACTACTTATTCCGAATCGGTAGACAACTTTTCGGACATTTGGCGGGATAAACCTGTAATTGGTCATTTTCGTTCATAAAGGCATATTTTTTTCTTGTAACTTATTTCCAATAAAAATGGAAAGAATAACAACAAGGAAGAAAAAACACTTTTAAGAAACTTACTCTCCGTCCAGACACTGTTTCAATAGTTTTTCCGCTTGGAGCAGGCATTCCTTGTGATCGTATTTACAAAGCTTGGCCAAAATCAAAGAGCGCAATTTTCTAAAAATAAATTGCGAAATAAATTTTTATTACAAAGCATGATGATTTTATTACTATGGGAATAACGTGACAGTTTCCTTGAAACATATGATTGCTTTTATTAAGAAATTAAAAATAAAATATCACGTCATAATGCCACATTAAATTTCAAAATCAAGCACACTAGTTGAAGCCATATTAATTCCAAGAACTTCATTGACTGCTGCTCTGAGTTAGCACATAAGATTAATTAATTATCCTACCTTGTGAGGTGGTCACCTACATCTCTCCATCCCAGAGAGTTGTATAATGGCGCCGCAAGATCAAGTAAGTATTTCTAACAAATAAAAAATATCAATTATGAATCACCAAATCGTACGGTTGCAGAGAAAATCACTTATTTTTCTCCTAGCGCTTTATACGATGTTGTTTAATGTTTATGCTAAAAAATACTGCGAACTCTAAAGCCAATGCAGTTGATCGCCTAAATCGGGGTATTTTTAAGCTTTGGCATTAATAAATCACTAACCTACCAAATAATCTATCAACCATAATTAAAAATTATTTCTTTACTACAATTGAATGACAAATGTACACCTTTTGAAAAAAAAATTAATTCTGCGGTTCGGAGAAGTTGCCCAACTCCTTTTTAGAATCGTTCTTTTAAAACTAGTCAATCAATTATTAACATATTAATAATTGTAATTGTTTAATTAATGACCTATAATAATAAATTAAATTTTCTTGTTTAAATCACCAATATAACTTTTTGCATTAAAAAATAAGACTACATCGATAAATGGTTATTGTAAAATTATCCTAAAACGGATGCGCCAAAAAGTAAGTTACGAAAAAGGTATCACAGTAAAATAATTTGAAAATTGCATAAAATTACCCTGTATAGATCGTACGCGTCGGTGTTTTCCAAAAGAACAGAAATGGCGTTGATCTCTTTGTTAACTGCACCCCAAGGGAGATAATCGGTTTCTTTGGCCAGGTATCTGGTCACATTGAGCGCCACAGAGTAGCTCAGGTAGCCCCCGCTGGCCAGCGTCAGAGCGTCGTCCAACAAATTGGCTCGATCAGGACGGGTGAATTTCTGAGCACAGACAAAAATTAAGTTAATTTAATTCTATTGCACTTGAACGCGACGTCAAATAAAACATGAACAAACTCAGGAATTACAAACTTTTTTTGTTACGTCAAATTCACAATTTTTCGAAAGTTATAAGAAATATTTTTAATTTATTTTTCAATGATTGAAAGTTACCGTTTAAAAATATTTCGTACCCCTCGTGTACTTCTGATTCTGTACCCCTCATGTCGCTATGGCAATATGTGAGGGTCACATTTTCACCAGTACCCCAGGATCGAATAAACGAGAGCCTGCGCCGGGAATCGAACCCGGGACCGTTCGCACCGCAGTCGGTCGCAATACCGACTGGGCCAGACGGGTTGTACGATCTATCGTGCAACAATTGAAAAGTGAAATTGAATTTAACTAAAATAAGTGCAAACAGCAATCGATAAATAGGATCTCTTGAAATCCATTATTATTTTTCAATTGCAACGTTTCATAAAACAAAACTTACGAAATACTACTGCTTATTAATCAAGAGTTGGATACTAAGGAATCGAATTAACCATTTCCGTCAAATAATACTTTAGTTTCAAAAAAAAAATCTGCCTACTTGGTGGCCGTCTTGTAGTTGCTGCGATATGATGTTCCAAGCGTCAGCGTCGTAATTGACTTTGTAAAAACCAGTTTGATCCACGTTGAACTTCACGACCTCGAGGTCAGAGGCATGCGGTATCTCAAAGGTCACTTAATGGGAATACAACAATATTAATTTTTATAGACTTGTTAGCACGATGTAAATTGCCATAACATTAAATTTATGAAGTTATTACGTTTTTCCACGTTGTTCAGCCAAGCAGTTTCGGTTGATCCATCTGATTGGCGATACGTCAATGGCACCTGCCACAGATAACTAAAAGCGTGTTTTCAAAATTAATAAATCAATGAGTTATTTTGTTTTCGTCAAAAATGTACTCTTAGTTAATCTTTTCCGGGTATTCCTAAACACGGGGCAAGCTACATCTGTTGTAAAAACTTTTCGTTTCATTTTGCAACATTTTAAACTGATGTATATTTAAATGCGGACGTAAATAATTAACTTTATTCAAACAGGAACCTGTTCTAGTTTTCGTTCCTCTTTAAGATGGGGCGACCCGGTCACCGGGTCCAACCGATGTTAACTATCGGCCCATGTATCGGGAATGACAAGTGCATGTGACGTAGGCTTCTACCCATCTTCACCACTCTCGTTCAGATCTCGAAGCTGAAGGTTGTAACTTTGATTTGTCCTGTATCAACTAACATCCTGTACGTGATAAGTAAATAAAAGTTCAACTGCTTATAATCAATTCGTCAAGTTTATTCAACTCGTCTCATTGGTGACCCTGACGCGAAGCCAATTTCTTTAAAATTGAACCAGTTAATTTTCGAAATCGGCCAGTGAACAAAGACGCCCGTACCTCCACGTTGCAGACGCCATTGCCAGCAACAAAGGAATCCAACAGTACCGGCAAAGAGATAAACGTGAATATAAACATTCGATTTCAAGAGTCAAAATAACACTCGCCAAACGACACGCTAGTGCCAACTTGGTGATCTTCTGGGATAACACCTGTTATCCTCAGCCTAACCGAACGTGTGCGCTCGCAACGACGGCCTAGGCCTACCCACGCGGTTATCCCTTTGTGTCCTCACACGTGCTGATACCGATAAATGATCACACGTAGCCAGGCATCGGACCCGAACATTATCATCACGCACACACAACTACTCCCAGTATCTCGTGTTCCTCGTCTCCGCCATAACATAATGGTGGATTCCGACACGGATCAGCAGTCCACGTCCGGCACCCAGGTGCCGCCTGCGCCAGCAGGCCCCATAACCGACCCGGCGATTCTCGCCTTGGTTAAGCAAATGGTGGCGGACCAAATAGCAGCTCTGGGGCTCGTGGCTCCTGATCAGGCAGCAGCATCTTCGCAGCTGCTCCAACCACCGGCAATTCCTGCTGGAGGGGTACCTCCGCAGCAATCGGTACAACCGATCCAGGGTGCCGCGGCAACGACCCAGCAGGTGGCCGCGGTGCTTCCATTGCAACATGGTGATTCCCAGCCACGCCACCCGCCTCCAGACGCGCACGTCTTCCGAGGTGCATTTCCAACATTCAACCAGCATAATCCGGTCATGTGGTTCGGCCTGTTGGAAGGATACGCTGCAGATGTGGGTATGTCCGCGCAGCCGCGCTTATTTCGATTGCTATCTCACCACCTGATGGATTCACCGGAGGCTCTCTAAGTGATTTCCGTGTACGCAGATCCGATCGCAACAGTCGACCAATATGATCAGGCGAAAACTGCGCTGCTGGCCAGGTTCCGCACCAGCGTTGACGACCGCATCAAGCAGCTGATGGCGTACGGGCCCATTGGAGAGAGAAGGCCGTCTGCAGTGCTAAGTACCATGAGAGCACTAGCCAAGGACGCCGCATGTGAGCCACTTATACGGTCGGCATTTATTCGAGCGTTGCCCGTGGAAATGCGGGCAGCTGTGTTGATGGTGCCGGGATCGCTCGAGGAAGCGGCCCAGGTCGCCGACAAAATCTTCGATGACTGGGCTCAAGTGCACACTTCCGGAGATCATGCGGTCGCTGCAGTGTCGTTCCGTTCGTCATCTAGAGGAAGGCAGAGCGCGACTCGCCGTTCCTCCTCGCCGGCTCGTGGTCGGTCTACGGAGGGGCGCCCACCGTCCAACCACCCCGACATAACGACGCTGCTGGTAGAGATCAATAAAACCATGCAGCAAGTGATGTTGGCGGTGACAGCAGCGCCGGCCTCAAGCAAGCTCTCGCGCACGCGAAGCCCAGCACCGCCTCAAGTGGCCAGTATCCCAGCAAGAGTGAAGCGTCCGGATTGGTGCTGGATTCACAACCGGCATGGAGAAGCGGCGCACTCGTGTGTGAGAGCCAACAACGGTCGCGCGTGTCAGTTTTCAAAAAACTGAATACGTTGTCAGTCTGTGCGGTTACTGATGACGCCCACTCACATCGCATATTTATTGCCGATGTCCAATCCCGCACAACATTCCTCATCGACCCTGGGGCTGACGTATCCATCCTTCCAAAGGGTCCCGAGGACACCAAAATATCTCATCATCGCTTGAGAGCCCTGGGAGGAGGGGCCATAACAGCATATGGTACGAAAACCATAATAGTGAATCTGGGAGTGAACCGTCCACGGAAGTGGTTATTTATCGTCGCCGACGTGGCCCACCCAGTACTGGGTGCAGATTATCTGTTCCATCAAAGTATCTGGATCGATATCCAGAACGGGTGCCTCATAGATGCGCTGACGGGTCTGCGTTCCAAGAGAGGAACGAGAGGTCCGAATTCGCCTTCCATTTGTGCACTCCAGGAATCAGTGTTCCTTGATATAGAGGCAGAATTCCCGTCGATTACACGCCCCCTGTTGCGACAGCCGGCAAAAGTGCATCACGCGACTGTTCACCACATCATAACAACCGGCCCACCCTGCTTTAGTAAACCTAGACGGCTGCGCCCGGAGAAGCGAGCGGCAGCAAAACAGCAGATAGCCGACATGGTGAGCCAGGGTCTTGTGCGTCCATCGAAGAGCAATTTTTCCTCCCCCATCCACCTGGTGCCCACAGGGGTGGGAGGATGGCGGCTATGTGGAGTTTACACACGGTTAAACTCCATCACGGTGCCGGATAGATATCCGGTTCCGCACATCCAGGATATGGCACTGGGGTTGACTGGGAATAGCATATTTAGCACAATAGATTTGAAGAAAGCATTCTACCAAATCCCAGTCGCCCCAGCAGACGTGCACAAGACCGCTGTGGCCACGCCGTTCGGTTTGTTCGAGTTCCTCGTGATGCCGTTTGGCCTGAGGAACGCGGGACAAACATTCCAGCGATTTATTAATGAAGTGCTCCAAGATTTACCTTTCGCATCGGCTTATCTCGACGATATCCTAATTGCCTCGCCAAATGCTTCAGATCACAAGATCCACCTAAGGGCGCTGCTGGCCCGGTTAGAGCAGTACGGGCTAATTATTAATGTGAAAAAGTGTGTTTTGGGGGTACCAGTAATCAAATTCTTGGGTTACCAAATTTCAGAAAAAGGAGTTGAGCCTCCTCCAGAGAATATGTCAGCTATCACCAAATTCCCAAAACCAGCAACAATACAAGACTTACGTCGATTTCTAGCGCTTATCAATTTTTACCGTCCCTTTCTCCCTGCAGCAGCCACACAGCAGGCTCCACTGCACGAGCTTTTAAAGGGGGCCAAGAAAAACGATAAACGCCCAGTACCATGGACTGAGTCGCTCGATCTAACGTTTGAAAATGTCAAAAATTCGTTGTCAAATGCTTGTTCCCTGTCATATCCTCAAGAACACCACCAAACTGCGTTATTTGTTGATGCGTCGGATTCGGCCATGGGAGCAGCTGTGCATCAGCGCGAATCTCCTGCGCACCCATGGCGACCAATAGCATTTACGTCAAAGAAATTTTCTGAGACACAAAAGAGATACAGTACGTTTGATCGCGAATTACTGGCAGCCTATTCAGGATGTTTGCAATTTCGCCATTTGTTAGAAGGGAGAAACGATTTGATCATCTTTACAGACCACAAACCTCTGATTTATTCTTTAACAAGCCCAGTCGATAACAAGTCGCCTCGTCAGCGCCGCCATCTTGAGCTACTGGGTCAATTCACCACGGACTTACGACATATTTCGGGGGAAAACAATGTAGTGGCAGACGCTCTCTCCAGAGTGGAGACAGAGGAGATGTGTATAGACAACGTGGCTGCCATCTCTTTTCCGCAATTGGTGGATCCGCAAGCGTTGGCTCGGGCTCAAGAAGGTGACGCAGAGTTGGCTGAAGTGTTAGCGTCAGGATCTATCAAATATTTGCAAATGCGGCCAGTTCAGTTGCCAAACTCCACCTTATCACTGTATTGCGATCATTCCATGTCTCCTCCTCGCCCTTTTGTGCCAATATCAATGCGTAAACTAATTTTCGACAATTTGCACGGGCTCAGCCACCCGGGTGTAGCCAAATCGCGGCACCTGGTCGCTCAACGGTATGTTTGGCCCAGCATGAGAAAAGATGTAGCGGGATGGGTGAAAACATGTACACCATGTCAATTGGTCAAAATAAATAAACACACCAGAGCACCCTTGGGAAGTTTCAAAATTCCGTCCGAGCGTTTCGACCACTTACACATTGATTTAATTGGGCCGTTACCTGCATCGAGGGGAAATAAATATTGCCTAACAGTGATTGATAGATTTTCTAGATATCCTGCAGCCTATCCAATCCCGGATGCCACGGCTTTAACGGTGGCAAGGAAATTTGTAGAAGAGTGGTTACCTCTATTCGGCTGCCCACTCGTCATAACCACGGACCAAGGAAAAAATTTTGAGGCGGACTTGTTTCGTGAGCTAGGAGCATTTCTTGGGACTGAAAGAATTAGAACAACGGCTTATCACCCGCAATCCAACGGGCTGGTGGAATCGTTCCACCGCCCTCTGAAGGCGGCGATAGCGGCGCATGCCACAGCCGATTGGATGTCAGTCTTGCCGCTGGTGTTATTGGGTTTTCGCTCTTCCTTCAAGCAGGAATTAAATGCAACACCAGCTGAAATGTTGTTCGGGGCTCCCATTCGCTTGCCGGGGGAATTCTTTGTACCATCGCCCCCCACTGAACGCCATGAGTTTTTGGAACGGTTACGTCTCCACGTTAGAAATTTACGCCCGACCCCCACCACCTCGCATTCGAAATACGCAACATTTGTGCACCCGGAATTAAAATATGCTTCCCACGTTTTCCTGCGCCGGGATGCGCACCGGAAACCGTTTCAGGCTGCGTACGAAGGTCCTTACGAAGTGGTGGCTCGTTCTGATAAATTGTTTACGATCATAATAGGTACAGTACCGAGGACTGTTTCAATTGATCGGTTAAAACCTGCTTTCGGGCACGTCTCCGATCCGCCTCGCCCACCTAATCACCCGATTCCAACGATTCCCGACTTACAAGAGTCAGCGATTGCCACTCAACAACCGGCGCTCGATAGAGCAGTGCGTTTTACTTTGGATACCGGTGGTTGATGTGACAATCTGGGGGGAGTTATGGGGCGACCCGGTCACCGGGTCCAACCGATGTTAACTATCGGCCCATGTATCGGGAATGACAAGTGCATGTGACGTAGGCTTCTACCCATCTTCACCACTCTCGTTCAGATCTCGAAGCTGAAGGTTGTAACTTTGATTTGTCCTGTATCAACTAACATCCTGTACGTGATAAGTAAATAAAAGTTCAACTGCTTATAATCAATTCGTCAAGTTTATTCAACTCGTCTCAAAGAAAAAAGAACACGTTAGATTTTGACCCCGTGAGTTATGAAAACGAACGTAATCATTTTTTTTAAATATTTAATTGGTAAGAGGTGTGCAATACTTTATATTTAAAAATAAATTATTTAAATGTTATGCGCACAGTAGAAGAAACTACCGTTCCAGTTCCTAAAAAATGAACGAAACCGTTCCTTAATAGGAATAGAAACCATGGGGTTCCACAGTTCCTCAGGAAAAGAACTAGTTCCTAGGAATGCAACTTATCCATTCCGTTCCCACAAAACACTAGCGAAACATGTGCACACGCGCGCAAAAGTTCAGTAATACTTGCCCGAACGGCGATTCACTTCGGTTCATCGCACGAGCGGCGTCCGGCAGCAGGAAAAAGCGCTGTTGGGTCGCCGTAAACTCGGTCGGCTTAGTCGGATTTCGCGTGACGTGGATGACGGGGAAACCCATCTGCTTGGTCCACGTGTCCATAATAGCGTTGATATCTAATTGCTGTGGAATTCGAAAAGTAAAAACCAAATCAAAACCTGAAATGGAACCAGAGTGACTGATCGTATGCATCACGCTTTCATTGTAGCACCAGCCATAAATAATTTTTACAAAATTACAAGTCTTCTGTAAGGTATTTCATCTATACAGTATAGCAACGAATTTACGAACAACACGTCGAAATAAACTGAAAACAAATAAATACTGAACTGAAGGGAAAATGACGTAAATTCTCAACGTTACCTTTGACGACGCCTTCCTTAGTTCCTCCCAAAGATCCGCAGTTTTCGCATTTCCGTACGAATACTTCTTCAAATAGGACTACAACAAAATAAATGCAAAAAAAAATATGTTCCAAATTTCTCCATTATTCTGACCAAATAGCAATCATAAAAACCCGTCCATTGGTGCATACGACATTCAACCAAAGGAAAAGCTACTAAAGAGAAGTGAACAATAAAAGTATTACTATTACCTGTAATCCTTTGCGGAAGTCATCAGCTCCCATGAAGTAGTCGAGCATACGCAAAACCGAGCAACCCTGGAGAAAAATACGTATAAAGTCAGCCCTATCCGACAAACTCTTATGTTTGCGGGTAATCAATTACCGGCACAAAAAATATTCGTTAATTAATCGGAACTCTTTCGTTTTCAATTAATGCGACGTAAAGTTAAACTTGTGGAGTTTTTTCTGCATGCGCAAGTCGCAATACTTACTTTGCTGTAAGAAATTGCATCGAATATTTCGGTGATTTCATCGGGATTGGTGACCGGCTGAATTATAGGATGCGATCCAACGCCGGCATCAAGACCCATGACACTTTGTAGATCAGATATGAGAACGTCCTCCGGCTAAACAAATATATAAAAAAATGATTCATTGCGCCATTAAGAAAATAAAGTTTTGAATCAAGCAAAATAAGAATATCTAAATTAATATTACTGTATTGATAAATGAAGCAGGGTAAGGTGGCTAAATGCACTCTGTATTAAAATTTAAATAAACTTTGTTTAGACTTACCATATTCCAGGTGGGTTCTATTTGTCCAGCGCCGATATATTCCACGTATGAGGCGAATCCTTCATTCAGCCATAGATCATCCCACCAGTCCATGGTCACGAGATTGCCAAACCACTAAAAAATGGAAATAAATATCTTACCACAACAAATTTTGCGAGATCATATCGTATTTAGCAAGCTGGTGATTAAAAGAAGATAGCTTTCTCCCCGACGTCGGACCTACCTGGTGAGCCAGTTCGTGGGCAATCACGGTGGCCACTCGCTCCTGATTCTGGATGGCAGATTCTTTGGGATCGAACAGCAGCGCCGTCTCCCGGTAAGTAACCTTAACGAAGAGGTGCACAATATTCGTATAACAGGAACCACTGGACTGACGATTGATCATTCACCAGCAGAAATACAGTTATTGACACGTACCAACCCCCAGTGTTCCATAGCGCCCGATGCGAAATCGGGAATGGCGATCATATCTAAATTGAAATAATAAATGAAAAATAAGTTAATAAAAAAATATTTACTAAAGAGAAAATCTCCAAATTCCCAAAGACAAATTATTGAGTGTAAGGTACTCAAAAAAGTCCAAATAAAAAAAAGGAGTGGCGCCATTTTTTTTTGTACGCACCTTGTTTCGGTAGTGGGTAGGCAACTCCGTAGTAATCTGAATAAAAATTCTGCACCAGAACTCCAGCGTTTAACGCGTAGTCAACGTTGTCCACTTGGTTGGGAGTTGCGTAAACGCTGAACTACAAAGAAATGAGCAAATTGTCATGCATAAAAATGTACGTATTATTTTAGACTTAAAAAAGTGTTCTTAAAGAGCCGTTTTTCTATTTCGCTATTTTATTTAATATGTTCACTAAAATTTATTACGAGGAGGGATCAAATGAAACCCAAAAAAGTGATATTAAAAATCGAATTGTTTAGCTAGACCAAAGTTTTTGCAGTAGGTTTTTGGTAGGGATGTGGATTTTTGACAAAAAAATTTACTTTGCTGCGGCAATTTTTTTTTTTTTTTTGAATCACCATAGTTTCTAGTGCACTACAGGATTACTGCCCCTCGTGTCGCTATGGCGATATGTGAGGGGCAGGGAAGGGAAGGTGGATGGCAGCTGGAATAGCCAGACTGCAGGATCTACCCCTAAGCTCTGGACTCCCTAATGGAATCTGAAGGGTGACGCCAGGACCACAGGCTAACGAATAAACGAAAGCCTGCGCCGGGAATCGAACCCGGGACCGTCGGCTTCGTAGGATGTCGCCATACCCACTGAGCCATCGGCACGTACTAAATTAAAGACAAAGGTTAAATATCACTTATATTTTTTCCCCGACTTTCACTAAACAGATTATTATTTATAATAATCAAATTAATTATGTATGATCCCTCGTCTCTCGTACCAGTTTCCCATCAAGGGTCTTCGACGACTTGTGTTTGAAATCGCAAACGATGAAGCAGACGAGATACGTAGGCATGGCCACCGACTTATCAAACTGGGTTTCCAGCAGGCCATCGTCACGTGGATTTGATCCCTGAAAATGCGAACAATAAACCTTATTTTCCTTTTTCGCAAGGACATTTTTTATCAAATGTTCGCCAATACCTTTAACGCGTACAAAGTACGAATATTTAGACCTTGATTATTTTTACCTTGCCAATATTTAGACATGGGGAAACAATAAAAAATCCCCTTTGTTTTTTAAACTTTGTGAAGGACGTGCCGGATTAAGAAATTTGAGTCTTTAGATGAAAACAATGCAGTACATTTTTTTTGTAACTTCACACTTCAACGAAACTTTTATCTGAAACCGAACCTCATATTATTTGAAACTGTATCGCAAAATGTATCATTTTTTTATGTATTATTATTTTTTATGGGAAAATTCCCCATCAGGAGATTCTGTACCCCTCGTGTTGGGGAAATTCATTATCACTACAGGAGATTCTGTACCCCTCGTGTTGCTTAGGAATATGTGAGGCACATTTTCACAAGTACTCCGGGAATAAATACAGAATACTCAGTAAGAGATCCCGCGCCGGGAATCGCAAAGAGAATCGAATCGAACCGAACCGGGAATCTAACGACTCAAAATAAGAACCAGACTTATGTATGCGTAGAAACATAGATGACACATACATAACTTTGGATTTTATCGAAGATGAACATTGTAACTCTGCTTGGATACGTCAAAATATCCATTCAAATCGTTTCAAAATAAGAACTAAGCGCCATTATAAAAGATAAGTAAAACCAAACATCGATTATTTTTAACACTAATTTAATATGCTTATATTTTCATTTTACAGTACTGGCCTGCAAAAACTCACCATAGATGGCATATTCGAGAGCGCGATGTAATCCTTGTCGTGGACAATAGTCACATTGAAAGTAGCTTTCATGTTCGGCTCATCAAAACACTAGAAAAAAATTGTAACTAGTTTAAAGGTGTCCCTTCAAAATGTACTGTAAATAGATTTTTTCAAAATAAATATAATAATTTAAAAAAAAAAACACACAGATATCTAATAAGATGTAAGACTAACCGGAAACGCTCGCCTAGCGTTGGTAGGTTCGAATTTTGTTGTGGCCAGAGCGCTACGAACAAGAAAAACCCAGAAAATATTAAAACTACAGCACTCCTGAAATTTCTACAATACCACATTCGGCAATGGAAACTATTTCTTCTTCCGAAAAACGGATACAAATACAGGACAACGGCGATTTAGTTTACATTAGTTTTAAATAGTTACTCATATTTGCTTTTGACATTTAAATGTTACAAACATGATTTTTCTAGAAAACAATTTATTCTGGATTTTTCTCAAGTATAAAAATGGTTTACATTTCTTAATGTAAGTACACTTGAAACTTGAGCTTACACTTTCTACTCTTATCAACTGAACTCGAAACTATGAGTAATAATTAGACGTATTTTAATTCAAGCAACTCAGGGGACAGGGCTATGCTTCCGCTACAGGCGCCTCCGTGGTTGCTTGCGGGCAACTATTAGTATTATTGAATGTTTCTGGCATTAATGGAAACTTCCGTTAGTGAAATTTTTAGTACCTAATGCACGTCGATGACACCTTTACCGCGCACGTGACACGATGTAGATTCATTCATTTGAGCGCGATAAAAAACGGTGCTGGGCACCACTTTTTTGTAAACATAAAGCTTGTTGGCTTTGTCGCGCTGCAATTGATAGCTTGCTTTTGGATTTTTGGATGTTGATTTAGATGAGACTATCGCCACGCTAGAATATTATGGCGATTTCAGTGAACTCGTGGAATTAGTGATTGGGCCAGGGTGATCAGCTCGCTGCCTGAATTTCAAGGAGAGGGACGGAGATTCAGCCAATTCTGGGAAGCTGTACGTCCCGGAGACACAATTACTCAAAGAAAGTGAATTTGGCGCAAGGTTCGATTTGCTGGGGGGATGGAGGAGGGTTTGGACAGACCCCACCCGTCTCCTTAAACCCCCCTTCCCCCACACCGAGGGGCGGAATAACCCGGTCGTGAGGTCGGAGATTCCAGAGGACCAGAAATTTTTACATTGGGCACTGGGAATGGTTTCCCTTGGAATCAGATCCCGACTGGGCCCTTTTGATAGATGGTCCGCCCCTGCCTCCACCTATGTCAATTTCTCGACCCCCTCGCACTGGTCCGACCCCCGACCTTCACCCCTGCTTCTTTTTTTTTTTTTTGACAAATCTAACCATGGTTTGGCGTTAGTTAACACTAGCGAATTTCGGGCAAAACTTTACCTTTTTTTGCCGGTGATTTGGTTGAAGTATTCACTCTTGTAGAAACCGACGATTCCATTGACGAGCGAGCCGTTGAACGCCAAACGCAGTTCATAGACGCCGGGGTCGATCGACGCGGTGAACTCCACCACCCAAAATTCGTTCTTGGGGTGCGAGAAGGTGGCCTTGATGGGAACATCACTCCCGTCCTCTCGTCTCACCTTGGTCTCGCTGATGACCAAATTCTTCTCGTGGACCACCAGGTAATCGGTGGCGGCGGACACGCGAAAGGTGATCACCACATTGCCTTGGAAAGTATCCTCGGTCAAATTCGGATGGAGATACAGGTCGTAGCTGGACGGGAGAATGTGTCGGGGTAGACGATACGCATCGTAGGGCGACGGCGGTTCCCTGGTTCCCATGATTATCGCTTTCTCGCCTTTTAAATCGGTTTTCGAATTCACCGAATTTCCGTTGATCTTTTCACTTTCCTCACTACACGGCCCGTCGTTATTCTTCAGGTACAAAACTAGCAGACAAGTAGCAGTCGCGCTCACCGCTACCAGTGCTACCAAGAGGCAGGTCGTTATTTTCGTGCAGAACATTTTACCGTTGCTCCGCTGACCGAAATCCCACTCGGCGAAGGGTTCGCTGGATATTTATGGGCTCGGTTGTTACACTGGCGCCGGGCGCGCGGTTTTTTGAAAAAAAGGTCGTTCAAGAGCGTTGGGCGTGTGTGTGTGGTGTCGACTTTGGTCTCTTGCGCTGGACTGCGCGTGGATAGTGTGTCTACGATATATGATGCTTTTTTTGCCCACCGATTGGCGTACGCGCGCGCGCATTTTTTATCATTATTACGCGCTGACAACCGGTTTTTGGTTTCGCGGTGGTAGAATCGAAAACACTGTGCCGTTTAGTACGACGCATTAGTACTGAAAAAAATAGATTGAACGAAGCTTCGCACCAATTTCTACGAGTAATTTGGGCACGTTGGCAGACTTCACGTTCGACACGACAGCAGATCGCCAGGCGCGCGTACGCCAGCAGATTACTATTAAACTTTTAATGTTATTGCATCTGCTACAATGAGCCACATTATCACCAGCTCCCCGGGTTCGATCAAACGAGAACCAGCACCAGGAATCAAACCCGGGATCGCTACACCTCAGTCGGTGCCAATTCTCTCTCCATCACTTCTTGAATGCAACTTGGTACCGCCTTAAAGGTGGATGAAATGCAGAAGTTACTGACATTTATTTCTTGAACGATTTTCGCTTTTATCGTTAATAATCATTGGGGCTAACTAACTCAACGTACACCATAACGAAACAATAAAAAAATTAAGAATGACACGTATATTCAGTGTAAATTTCTAGATAATACCTACAGTTCTAAAGATAATCTTTACACCTCAATTCATAACCCTGTAGTGCACTAGGCACTACGATATAAAAATTCGCCGTAAAGCAATGTGCTAATTGGCCGTAAAACACGGGTCGTGGCACAAGTGGATATATTACATTAGCGTCTAAACCTGAACAGGTTTTGAAATTCTAGTCGTGTATTGCTAAATGATTAAAATAAGCTCTTAATGGAATTGACTAAAAAAAAAATGGGGAAAAAAATAGTTACAAATGTGTCACAATTTTATGAACAGCAGCTGAACAGATGTTCTAGACCAATTGCTTCACGTTCCAGGTATATGGCCTACGAACGATCTATCAAATATACTCAACGAAAATATGTGGGGTGGCCAGAATCTTATCTTTTTGCAAAAACGCCTCATTTCCGTGTGTGTAAGTTCATTTTGCGAGCCTGCGGCGTTTTTATTTGTGCACTACATAAGGCATATAAAAATAGGTCAAACAGAAATATTAGCGTTAGATACGAGTAGTTGCGTAGCACAATCAACTGAATTATTCCAAAAGAAAATGGTGTGACCAAAACACCGTTGAGCACAAACAATTTGATAAATTAATTAAACCTTACTATCTATGGTGGTAAAAATCTTGGAGACGCAGGGCTGCATTTACAATCGCTCTAATTATTTTTTAAAGGTCAGATACAACTGTATCACCACTAAAATGTAAGTCGTCGTTTTTAATTATACACGATTTATTTTCACACGGCAACTTAAGTTTATTTGACTTTTCTTAACCTTTAACCTTTGACACTGAGTTTAAATTGTTTTCATTTTCCTTTTATTGGTAACGGTTACGTTTTGGCTATATTAATGTTGCCCGTTCCCATTTAACTAGAGGATAAAAAAGTTGTCACAACATAATTTAATACTTGTTTTCATTTCCTTTAGCTGTTATCCTTAGTAGAACTGAAAGTGACCTAGAAAAAAACAGTACAAATATATTGTAACAACCCAATGTTGCATGCCAAACTCCGCAAAATTTTGGAGGAGATTTTGAGAATCCTGGATAAATTTGTTTTGCCATCTAAATTGCAGATTCTGAGTAGATGGCTCTAAAAATAAAAATCACCGCTCAATCGTTCGTAATAACACCTTTCAACTTTGTTGTCAAACGCGTATCAGCATGCCAGTTGGGAATTTGTCAAACACGATGCGGGCACCAAAAATTCCTTTTCCCCGAACAATATAACCATCGATTGTGTGTTAATACGCGCCATGAATGACTCGACAGGATGGTGCGCGTACAGCAGCACAATAGCATATACCTGGCCACTGCATTATTGCCAAATTGACATTGTTATGGTATTTGTGTGTTGTTCTCTAATCCACCACAAAGGAAAATAGGCAAAGGGGAGAGAGACTGGCGTGTGTGTTACAACATTGCGATGCTAAAACCTTTCGGCGATTACCAAAACAATTAATGGTAGCACGTGTTTTGTGTTAATTTTTTTCTTTAAAATTACGAGAACATTAGCATTTAATTATTAGCTATATATTAATACTCGTACAATTCAGTTTTAATTGGAAATTGCATTTGTGGTAACTTTTGTTAGAAACGTTGAGAAAAAAAAAACGATCTGCCGTCTAAGTGAAACAGAGGTAGATTTTTAATGCACAACATAAACCATTTAGAAACGAAATTCCGAAATTGAAGACAATTTTTGTTTTCGAAGATTGACAATGAGCCTGTTAAAATACGAGCAACTAACGTATCCTGTTTGTTGATCATGGTCGCATTTCAAATTTATCGTAAAGTCCTGGCAGTCACAACAAAATCCCTGAATTCACGATATCATTTTCGGTCCACCTGATAAAACTGTAACAGCTATCTAATAAATATCACTTAATTAATACTGAAGTTATACAGAACCCCAAATATTATCATATTTCGGATTCACGGTTGGCAGGCGTCAACCAGTGACAAGAGATCCCACTGATACAAGATTGCTCAATTTTATCGAGATTGTCTGCAAATAAATGTTCAAACGCGCGTCAAAAACGGTCCCATTATAACAGAAGCATTTTATTCTAAAAATTAATACACGTACATAAATACATATCGTTACATGAATCACATTTTTGCGTGTTTCTCCACGCTCACAAGCAAAAAAAAAAAAAAAAAAAAAAAAAAAAAAAAAAAAA
>JAUJYS010000769.1:0-20594 GCA_033995665.1 Melogona broelemanni | reverse complement strand
ATGTGCCCCTCATATATCGCCGCAGCGACGCGAGGGGTATAATAACCTCCTGTAGTGTTATTCACTACAGTGATCCGGAATAATAAAAAAAAAGATTAGCCTAGGTCGTGAGCCTAGACTAGGCAAAATTACCAGGTCCCTCCTGAGGAATCGGGAGGGAGCTGTGGGACGGAAAACGCTTGTAAAAGGCCCTTGGGCAATTTAAAAATTCGAATATCCACTTCAAAGGCGGGTGACATTAATATTATTGACTTTTGACGAATGAGCGAGGTGCATCGTTGGTTAACTAGATGGGTCCACGAAAGCGCTTACGCATTTGGCAATTTCATTTGTCAGTGTCATGCGGCTCATATCCTGCTCAAGGACAACAATACCTTGTAATTGGGACTAACATTTGTCCGGTGTTCGAAAAACAACGCGTCATACCGTTTCACGTAACTAGGAATTGCGGCGCATTTTTTTATTTATTTTTTTCGTTACTTCACGTTTTTTTCGAATACATTGCAAATGACAGCCAATGATGTTAGCTGGTCGAGTCCTTAATGTCTTCCTTGGTTATTAATTTTCAAAAATGTTGTCAGTGCCTATTTCTAAATAAATCAACAGAATTTCTCGGAAAAGTGACAATTTTATATTACTGTACAAGCTAGCTAAAAATATTCAATATTATTGAATATTATTTTTAAAAAGTTTATTTTATGTAGTGGAACGTTGCTGAAATTTTACCGAATTTTTCCATAAAATAAATTTCTGAACGATGGTCCATTGAAAATTAAATAAAAATATATAAAATATGTAAAGGGTTTTAATTTTTTTTGTATCTTTCTCTTCTACAGACAGGGTATGTGTTACGCATACGGCAACCGAGTTGTGTGACCAGATGACCAGGGATTTGGCAACGTCGGCGGTTATCGTGGAATGCGTCAGCGGCAGGGACAAGTAAGATATAATTTTGACTGAAGTTGACGCGAATCGAGAATTACCCTAATTGATTATTTGACAATTGTAGAATTTCACTTAAAAAATAAAGTGCATATTATTTATGTAATTCCGATATTCTTACTCATTACCTTGTAACATCGCTCCTTTTTTGTTTTCAGAATTGACTGTATGAAAAAGGTATCCAACAAGGAGGCCGACTTTGTCAATCTTGGTGCCAACGAGGCGTATGTGGCCGCGCTTCACTACAGTCTTGATCCAATTGGGCAGGAGCAACGGGACAACAGGAACGATGGTAAATTTTTAAACGCACCGTTAGCCTTAGTGAAAGAATATGAAAGATTCTGATAAAAACTTAAATTTGAAAAAAAATACTGTAAAATGCGGCTCCTGTATTTCGTGTTTCTTTTTTTTTTTTTTTTTTTTTTTTAAAGTGGTCTATGTTGTAAAGATTATTTTATGATTAACTTTGTACTTTGAACTTTGAACTTTAAACTTTGTACCATAAAATGCAAATTATTACCGTGTGAAAAGTATTACTGAAGAGAGAAAAAATGTCAAAGATCAATTTGTTTAAATCATTGTGAACATTTTGTGTAATTTAAAAGTAGCGTAAAAATGTAAAAAATTAAAAATTGTAAGCCTTCTTTTTTTAAGATACTTTTTATCCTGTAAACCAGCTTTAAAAAAATACTAATTTGTTTTTGACTAGTGCTTCTAATGGATGTTGATCGAGCAGCAACAAAAAAATGATAATTACGTACTTAAAATAACGAGTGTTTCAACGACACAGGATATCGACAATATATTTCGCAATTGCCATGCTGTAACATGTAAAACGGTCGTGGTGGTTTTTTGTGCACATACTCGTCGTATAATGAAACGCACATGTACATTAAGTACGAGTGTCAATTAAAGGCACGTGGAATTTCGAGCCGCTTCCTGGCTCGTATGGCAGCCGCATTACATTTTCCGCTTGTTCCTATATGTGTGCATAAAAACTAGATTTTTATTTTTATTTTAGTAGTTTCTTGAAACACTGCTTTAGTTCCTCGTTTCCAAAACTGTGCTCCGCGGAGCCCTTAGGGCTCTTCGGCCACTTCTCGATGCCATTAACTTGTATTAAATGGGGGCTCCGCCATTAAAATTGGCAGCCTCTAAGGGGCCGTGCAATTGAAATTAGGTTCTTAAAAGGGCTCCGTGAGCCAAAAAGTTTGGGAAACACTGCTTTAGTTTATCGACAATTGTTTAAAAAATATTCCCGTGGAACTGACACTATTTCACTATGAACTGACCTTGCGTAATTTTGTCGAGTCGGGGTCAAAATATATTTTGTCTTGGGTGAATGTCACACGTGTCACACATGAGTGTCACACCAACTGCACTTGAATACGATATGCTTCATTTCTCACAGGCATCATGTACGAGTCGGTGGTGATCGCGAAGAAGGGCGTGGCCATCTCCAGCCTGGCCGACCTCAAGTCCAAGAAGTCGTGTCACACTGGCTATGGTCGAACGGCCGGCTGGACCATCCCCATGGGCATCCTGCGCGCCCAGAACGACTTCGGATCCGAGTGCAGCGAACTCAACGCCGTATCCAACTTCTTCTCCAAGAGCTGCGTGCCCGGCCTGTGGTCCGCCGATCCCGAAATTGACAAGACTCTCAGTAGGTGTTTTTTTTTTTGCATAAGTGACTGCATCTTTATGGAGTAACGGTAGTGACACATTTTTGGATGTTTACAATTTAATTATTATTTTTTAACTGGAACCTGTTGAATTAGAAATATAATTTTTTTAAAGAATTTGATGTTTTCATGTTTAATTTTGAGATTAGTAATTTATGAATCTGTTTGACAGGTTAGCAATTTCTTTAAAAATAACTTTTTAATGTTCATAAATTAAATACGTCCCGAAAATGACATTTTCATCTCTGTCTCGGAATTACGAGTTGTGATTGCAGCATTTCCAACCTTTAAATCCATTGGAGTTTGCCGGTAATTTATCTTATCCAATTTAATAAATAAATTTACAATAATGTAATATTCAGAATGTTAATGGTGTTAATAAAAATCTGATAGAAATATTATCTACAATTAATTAAAACCTCAATCATGCTTCGTGAATGTAGAACTTTCAAACTTTGAATGAAAACTTCTTTGGTAACTGATAGATTAAAAGTGTCTTAACTATCGGACTTTTATTTTACTGATTTTATTTATTTGAATGAGTATTTTTAATTTAATTATACATCTGTCTCAGCGTGTAGTTTTTACACTAATATTTTTTAACGTTGGTTTGTCAAAAATGTTAACTGGATTTATTTGCTTCCCTCTTCTATCAGAGAGCAGCCACAGCAATCTGTGCGAGCTGTGCAAGTCCAAATGCATGACCGCCAACGACGATGCCTATCTTGGCTACCAGGGGGCGCTGTCCTGCCTGACCGAGACCGAAGCGGACGTGGCTTTTACCAAGTACAGCGCCGCCGTGGAGTTCTTCCGCGGCCGACCCGATCGCAACGAGTACAGCTACCTGTGCGCTAATGGCAGCCGGGTCTCGCTCGACTCCAATTGTTACTGGGCGGCGCGACCCACCAACTACTTCATGGCCAGGGCCAGCTACACGCAGGATGAACGCAACCGGCTCATGGGCGCCATCAACGGGATTTTCCTGCACTACCAGCCGGCCAATCGACCAGCGTGGCTTTACTACAATATTATCTCGAATTCGACGGCGGTGACCGGGATTTCGGTGGTGCAGGATACCATGAGCGCGGAATTGGACAGATGTAAATATTTATTCATTTATGGCCAACCTTAATCATTATATAACTGCGCTACGAGAATTTTTTTAATTAAAATACGATTTGTTGCATGTGAAAAAAATATTGTAGGGTTCCTACTCGCCTGGATTGTCAGGGGTACTAAGAAATAGCCAGAAAAATGATTTTTTTTATTTGTTCAAAGTATATTATTTTTTTTTTTTGCTTTCGCTCTTTTATAGATTTTATTTTAGTTTAGACACTTTAAAAGAAATCGCTCTGGGCGCGCTCTTTCCTTCCGTTACTTACAATTTTTTAGAAAAGATTATTTCAATGAAACCTTCACTTTTTGTCAAGAAAAATGTCTTGACTACTATAATTTATTTTCTAGAGTCAGGAAATATTTTGGTTTTGAACAGGATAAATAAGGGAAACTTATTTTCAGTTATCAGTATGAACTTTGCATTGTAAAAGCTAGGGATTCAAGGATGCAGAACTTCACGTTTCCCACAATAATTTTGAAACCTTCGCTAAATATGAGAATGTAATCAGAATGTTTTCTTCCCTCACCTGCAGACACGTACAAAGTGACGCTGGATAAGCCGTCCAAAAATTGCCCTGAGAAGTACGTCCGCGTGTGTGTGACGTCCAAAGCGGAGCACGAGAAGTGTCAGGATCTGAAGGTGGCCGCGTTCGCCCAGCGACTCCGCCCGCTCATTGAGTGCCATCAGGAGACGGACACCAACAACTGTTTCGAGGCCATCGCGCAGGGCATGGCTGACATCATCACGGTGGACAGTGGCGAACTATTCCAGGCTTCCAAGTATGTTTTTAATCAAATTCAGGATGGATGATATATTCATACATCGGCTCCTAACCAACACTACTCAATTCGTTTTTAATATTTGGCGGTCAAATTAAAAGAAGGTTGATAAATGTTGTGTGCAACATTGATATAGCTTCTTCAACTTGCCTCCCTGCATTTTATTAAATTGTGGGGTGTTTACTTTTATTTTTTTCAGGGATTACGGACATGTGCCCATCTTGTCCGAAATGTACAAGAATGGCAACACTTCTTACTACGCCGTGGCAGTGGTCAAAATGACCTCCAAGATTGGTACTCTGAAAGATCTTAAAGGTATTTGTTGATCCTTTCTTTCGCGGGGATCGTTTCTAATAATTGTGAGAGAATTTCTCTCATCAAACATTTAAAATATTTTATTTTTCAAATTAATATTTTTGGTTTTAATTAATTATTATGTGTGATTGAAATGTTATTTTATTTTAATATTAATCATTTTATATCAATTAATTAATAAGCATAATCAAATTTTTAAATAAGTTCCTCGTAAAAGTTTGTTTCATCTCTTTTGTAATGTTTGCTCCCACCTAAGGTCAGAAATCTTGTCACACTGGATTCCGTCGCACGGCGGGATGGAACGTCCCGGTGGGCGTCCTGCAGCAGGAGAATCTGGTGGAAGGCAAGGGCTGCGACATTCAGAACGGCGTGGCCGAGTTCTTCCAAAAGAGCTGCGTTCCCGGCGTCTCTGGATCCGATTCGTTGTGCGCGCTCTGTGAGGGCGACGAACAGGGTAAGAATCTTTTCCTCAAATTTCTGCCTCTCTGTCGTCGATACAGGACGTCTTTGGACGGCAAATGATCAGTTGAACAACGCCCGGGACAGTCTCGAAACGAATGACTAACAGAGTCTGGCGTAAGAGGAAGTTTCACGCAGACCAATGTGTTCTTCAGGTGCCTTTAGTTGAACTAAAGACATGATCACTATTATTTACTATTATTACTATTCACACTATCACATTGGTGTTCTTGAAAGCGGTACTTTATTGTCTTGTTTGGTAATTATTAGGTGCATATGAGGGATGTTGGACGATTTGATAGCACATCAATAGGATCTTTCCAAACTATTTTCCCTTATTCGTTTCAACTTCAATAAATGCGTCCTCATAGTTTTATAACGTGCATTTACTTTCAGGCGAACACAAGTGCGTAGCTGGTGCTGCCGAGCGCTACTACGGCTACTCGGGCGCCTTTCGTTGTCTGGCCGACGGCAAGGGCGACGTAGCGTTCGTCAAGCACACCACCGTCATGGAGAACACGAACGGAATGAACCCCGCCCCCTGGGCCGAGACTCTGAGGTCGTCCGACTATTCATTGCTCTGCCGCGACGGAATGAGGCGACCCACCAACGATTTCCAGTCCTGCAACTGGGCCACCATTCCCGCTCATCAGGCAAGTCTTTTTTCGTCGTTTCTTCAGTTCCGGCTTCGATTCCCGGCGCGGGGCTCTCGTTTACACGATCCCGAGTGCAACTGGGGAAAATTTGCTCCTCACGTAGTGCTCCGAAACTCCACGTTGTGGATACAGAATATCGAGTAGTGCATAGTGTATAGAAATAAAATAGAGTAAAAATATGCATTTTTCGATTTTTTGCGTGCGTAGGTCATTACTTCGTCCAAGAAGAGCCCTGCCGAAATTATCGACATGAAACTGCTGCTTCTGCGTGCTAGCGCCGCTTTCGCGCCGAACAAGGACCTCTTTAAACTGTTTGGAAAGTTTAACGATGAGAAGGATTTGCTGTTCAAGGTATTAATCGCTGAGAATTCAACAAAGTACATTTAATTTTTTATTTTGGAATGTTGTACCTGGAATATTGTTTGTGCTAATAGTGGAAAGATTGATAACTATCGGCCTATAATTTAAATTATTACTCCTTTATTTTAATTTAGTTATAATTAATTTTTATTCTAATTAAATTAAATTATAAATGATTTTAAATAGCATATTAAAAAAATTAATACAAATTGACTTAAATATTAAAAAATCTATAGGAATTGTTTTGAATTGGATAATATATTTTTAACAAATAAAAAAATGTATTATACAGTGCATATGTAAAATATTTTCATGTTAATGCTGGGCGTATTTTCCAAACACAAAATAAAATTATAAAATAATTCAGAAACTAAAATATTGGCTGTCTTGATTGATTTGTAAAGGATTCCGCTATCGGTCTCGTGTCGTTGCCCGCTGGCGCCACCGCACGGGATGTGCTGAAGGACCCGCTGTACAAGGAGTTGGACTCTACGTTTTGCAGTGTTTTGACGAACGGCGGCCGCCAGGTGGCATCCTCGTCGGTGCTGGTGCTGTGTCTCGTGAGTCTCGCTTACTTCGCCTTTGGTCACTGATGTGGTTCACAGCTGCGTTTCGCACTTTCAAAAATGACCGTACCAGGGCGTCAATTGCGATTCACAGTTGACGACGTGAAGAAAATGGAAGAAAAATAAATTGTGCCGCCTGACGAAATCGTGTGGTCGCGAGGGCAATTTCTGGGGTTTCACTCTGCACAAATGTCGTATGTCTTCTGTCAAATGTCGAATGTACAAATGTAAAATGTCTTATGTCTTGCTTTCGTCTCGACAATATACATTTTTCAGAAATATGAAAACATTTAGCGTAAAATAAATTGAAAGGAAAAGCTCCTTTTTTCCTTTTATGTGTTGTCATAAATAAATGTTTATGGCTTCACATATATTTTTTTTGTTTCGTTTGGATGAACGTAAGTTTTAAAAAATTTTCTTTAAATAAAAAACGGAACGTTTTATATTTTTCTTTAAATATAGTGTCCTTGATTACGAATTGTGTTAACTATTTCTTTTTTTTTTTTATTATTCCTCAAATTGCCATTAAAATGCGTCCATTAACAATGCCCGTTAAGACACATCATCTTCTGTAGAGTGAAACCCTAACTGTGGAGACATTTATATTTTGTTTACATCTGTAATGATTGTTTTTTGTTGTAAAATATTTTCTTATGACTATACCGGATTCATAAGTGTTCATCACCGAAACAAATACTATATCTGTCAAAATTTGTGAATGTTACATGGCTTGTTGGTTCAAACCTTTGGTCACTGAATACAAAGTTTTTAACAGTAACAATTTGTTGTCTTGGCAATGTTTCATTGTGCTCAATTATCTTATTAAATTTAAATTGCATTTGGTAATTATGATTTATTCGACAACATAAACGTGTGAACCACGTAAATACATTTCAGACGCTTAAAAATCCGGTCTCCAATGCGTGTGCAATTAATGAAGCATACATGTATGTACAAAGAGCGAATGTCAATTTTTATTTTCAAGAAAACGTAAAAACCTGCGTTTTCTTCTAAACGAATAGTTAAAATCTCGCTCCCGTGTAATTCTCATTTTTCTACGCAGATATATTAATTTATTAGCCGAGTACGACTCTTAGTATTTCAGTCAAAACGTAAATGATATTTTTTCTGACGTGGTCGGGCGCGTTCACCACTCTTGTCATTCAATCAATCATGTCTTAGACGCGAATAAGATATTATCATGAACCAACAATTAATATTACTGATATTCATTATACAGTATTTGGTCAAAACCAATCATGCATGAAATTTTAATAATCAAAATCATAGCTGTCGTGATTCTCTTTAGGAGTCCACTTATATTTCTGGTTGACGGACTATTGAGAGTTGCAACTACTAAATTGCAGAGCGCATCTCAATGTTTCGTCTTCCAATATTTTATGTTTCTGTTTATTCATTAGTCTTACACATTTATAGTAGATTATATCAAAAATAAAATGAAACACCTTGGAAAATTCAATTTTTTAAATTGTACACAATTACGTCACATGTCAAACTCAAATGCTCAAACATGGACTACTACTTATGGGTAGATCTGATTGTTCTCTCAACTTTGACCTCTTGAATGAATCTCTTTTTAAGATGTGCTAATCTCAATATATTTTTTTAGTGCATTGAGCCTTTTTCTATACCAAGTTTGTGAATAACCGTGGAACCAAAGCATGATATTTTAAACTGGTTATAACTTTTTTTAAAACAACTGATTTGTTCAGTTTTCAATATCAATGTCTGGACACGAAATATTCTATCTTGTAAAAACATTCTACTTAAAAAAATGGTGACCAATGTTTCTAATTTTGATTTTTAGAATGATATTTTTTGATGGATCTGCATTTGATACCTAAACTCGTGAAAATGTGCCACGCTATTTGCATGAAATCGTTGAAAATTATATACCCGTACATGTATTGTACATACTTGTATATTGTATATTTTTTCGGGATTATCTCCCATTTCCAATCGAAACATGTAATGTGATGCAAAGTAATTTCTATTATTGAAACAAGCGATAAATCTGGGTAATAAAAATGTGTAGTGAACCTGTTTTTTGCAAACGTTTCATTTGATCTCAATGAAATTTGTTCATATCAAATTATATGTATACTAAAAAAAAAATTGTACGCAATGTTTGAAATATTTTTTTACAAACTGCAGATAGTCAATAACTTTACTAAAATAAAAATAAAAAACTAATAACAGGAGCCATAATTCACCTTGAATGCTGTCGAAAAATGTTATGTAAATGGGACCTCGTATTTGTGGATTAAGTAAACTAAATTACAATTACACCTTTTTACTTGCAGGTTAAATATTTACTGACAAAACATTTAGATAGTCTAAAAAAATATTATATGACTCACCCGCCTACCTGTAAACTTAATTAAAAGTTCAAATTAGGACAAGGTAAAAATTAATAATTTTCACGATATATGGAAACGATTTGCATACATCACTGCCATCGTGGTGGCCGCCATTTTGATCTTTGTTTTTAAAAGGGCGGCAACATGAGACGCGTGTCAAACGATTAATCAATGACGAAAAACATTTATTTTTAACACAATTACTCCGAAAATATTCCTATATTGGAAATACCATATGTTCAGTTAAACACAGACGATGACAGAATGCAAATCGCGAAGTTTTACCACATCTAAGAAAGGAATATTTAATGTTCAAAAGTGTGTCGGAAAAGCGAGAGAAGGGAACAACCCGGATGGAAAAATAGTGTGCCGAACAAAGGGAGATTCAACACCGAATCGGTTAGTACAAATTCGTTCATTTATCATGTCTTTTGTCTAATTTTGTTGAAAGAAATCGATGGATGGATGATACCGCGCCAGGGTAGTACAATTTGTGTGAACATTTGCGGAGTGAATTTTTATCAAAGGCGGAAAATAGGGTTATTTGTGTTGATTTTTGTGCGGTCTTCCCAGAACCGGTCTTCAAAAATGGATCAATGAAGTCCATTTCCTTAAACATTTAATCGTATTTGAAATAATATATCAAGTTATTAAAAAAATTGCATGCAGGCTGATATTAGCAAAGCTTAGCAATTTCATTTTTTTCTTCAAAATGTCGCCATTCTTTTTCGCATACTCTCGATGTTTGTCCGCGCCATTTGTCGGCTGACTCGTCAATCAAGAATTGATCAAGGTCATTTCACGAGGAAATCTGCTATCTGCTGAAATTTCATTTTATTTACGGTCAAATAAATTTTCAGTGCGATATTACAGGCAGCCTTTTGCTTTGAGAACATTATCAGGCAATTTGTAAATAAATTCAAGCAAATTGCATAATTATTTCAAAAGATGCATATTTATGTAGGGTAATGGATTTTATTGAGTCGCCCTGGATATATATATATATTTTTTAAATCTATTTCATATTCATTTTTTCATTTATTTAGTTTAATATTTATTAAATCACAGTTTCATATTTACATTCTATTTTCTTAATAGCAACTGATCTACAGAATCTTCCTTCTGGTTCCGTATCGGTATTGTAATTTTGGAAGCACTCACTGGTAAGACAGAAAGTCTAGTTTGGCAAAAAACTTATTCATTTTATTTTCATTTATGAGTATTCGGTTAAACTGCCCATACATCATTGTATTGACCATTGGCAAATCAAATATATCAATTTATATCTACCCTCGTAGATTTTTTTAATATGTACAAACAATATAGGTGGACCCGGTGGGAGAATCGTGCATATATGCAACCTGGTAGGGGGAAAAAATACACCGTCCTGACGATTTGTTCGTTATATTGTTAAATTATAGAATTCGTGAAAATATTCTTCGGTTGTGTCATTTTTTCGTTTTCCCCCACCGTGCGCAGCAGTGTGACCAGGCGTGTGCAATGTGACCAGATGCCTATTCCCATTCGGACTCGTTCTGTTCGTCGGTGTTAACCGGAGCTTCGGGGACGGGTGGGGCCGGGATCATGGCGAACAGTCCGGCCATACCCCGGTTGGCCGAGCCACGGTCATCCGCATTCGGATCACCCACACGACCGGCTCCTGTAACGGAAACAAGCGCATTAATTTATTTTCTATTTATTACATTCTATTTATTGTATCAAAAAATACTTTTTGAAATACATGTATTTTAATCAAAGGAACGGAAAAGGAACTGACTGAAAAGGAAGTTCCATATTCCTTTTGAAAAGGAACTTATAAACGTCCAGGTTCCTTGTAGGAACTAGAACTGGTTTCTTTTTTCACGGGAGAAAAGTTGATTAAAAGGGAACTGGAACCGGTTCTTTTCCAAAAGAAACGAACCCAACACTGGATTAAAGTCCCACCTCCCCATGAATATGCAGTACTCACCGGAAATGCCTTTCCGTCGCATGGCCAACTTCATGGACAAGTCGGCCATCAGGTCGCCGCCGCCAGCGCCGGACGATGCCTTCTCTTCCTGCTTCTTCTTCTTGGCCTCGATCTTTCGGTTCTGCGCGCTGCGCAGCCGTCCCGAGCCTCCGGCCGCTCGGATCGATTCCATGAGGTTGGCGCGCGCGTCGCCCTTGCCGGGGGCGGAGCCGGATGACTTGCTGGGGCCGGGGGTGGCGGCTGCCGGATCGGGATCCTGTAATAGAGGGCAAGATGTGGAAACGAGAGGTGAGTCAGTTAAGTGGAGTATAGGATATGAGGCTGGGTATGGCGAATTTAGCAACTAGAATGGCGGGTCGGAGTTAAATTCATTTTGGAACGTTGGGCTCAAAACTCTAAACAGCTAAAAATATCACAAAAATGTAATTATTTTAATAAACATTTTTTTGCTGGGCGGCAAGTTGCAAGTTTTAAAATTTACCAAATGAAAATTTCATTGAAATTCACTCGCTATTATAACTTCATTCAATGGAAATATTAAGTTAAATATTTAATTATTTTAATTTTTATTTGAGCTAAGAAAACTGGCTTGAAACAGACACCATTGTCACAATCGACTTAAATGGAAACAAAATTTGACCACTGACCCTCACCGGAGTGGTCTGCTCATCGCCGAGTAAAGGCGGCGGTGGCGGAGGAGGCGGCGGATGCGGGGGCGATTTTGTCTGAGCCATGCCGGATGCCGTGCTGGACGTCGGCTCCGGTGCTGGAGGTGGCGGTGGCGGTGGTGGTGGAGGGGGAGGTGGTGGCGGTGGTGGCGGAGCGGACGGCGACGGAATGGAGAGGGATGACAAATTGGTCGCATCCCGCGGACCGTCACGGCCACCCGAGGATCCACCGGGCAGGGTGCTGGGTGATGGCAGGTCCGGTATGACAGCCGGCAGATCCGGAATGTCGGAGAGGGGCACGGACGGGGCGATGGTGGGACCGATGTCGGCGCTGTACATCAGATCGTCCGCGATTCCTGCGACGTAGAATGAAGTGCGGTTACGTTTAATCGATTAGTAAAACAAAGCTGAAACCGTGCTTATACATTCACTGATATTGTTGATGTTGTTTTTTTTTAAATTATTCTATGAAATATAAATACTATGAAATTATTCTTGTTTATCCTATGTAATAATACAGAGCTCCAGCCATTTTGTATGCACAAAATCTTGATTGCGCAGCTGGCAAAGGCCACGTTGTGACGTCATGATAATATTGAAAGTGAAGCTGGCGAAAGTGATGCTTGTCCTAGGACATGCGTAAGCACTAGTCGTGAATAATTGACAATAAAGTTTTAAATTGTAATTGGATTTTCTAGATGATAAATAGCATCGTATTTGGTATAGTGACACCTAACCTTCATCTAAATTTTATTCACCTGTACAAACTTTCCTTTTTCCTTTTTTTACAAAAGCTGACGTCGATGGAAAAACTTATCTTTTTTGCGGAGATTGGAAGCACTTACCGGGCAGATCGGGAAGATCGAATGGCACGTCGATTTCGGGCACCTGTCCCAGTCCAGGAATGTAAAGGTAATTGTCGGTGGCTCGCCGCTCAAATTGGTCTTGGGTGAGGGAGAGAGGCGCCGTGCCCATGCCGCGGTCGCCCTCGTCGCCGTCGTCCTGACCCGGGCGCCGGGTCTTGGTCACCGCACCCAGCGGGTCAAACAGCACGTATTTCTTGTAGCTGTAAAATGGTGGTGGAAAGGAAGATGGCTCAAATAAATGTTAGGTGACGCAAGCTCAAAAAATCATGACACTTTTTCTCACGAGCATCGTACACTCTAAATGCAATTTACGAAATTTGAATTGTTTTAAAGAAAAATTAAATGATTGACCTAAAGGATACAGCTCTCTGTAATAATTTTTAAATTTACAAAATGCACCCGATATAATTCTTAAATTTGTAATTTTAATAGCAATACACGCAAAAAATGATCACAATGGAAATTTTATTTAAAATTTTTGAATTAACTTCTAAAAGACTTTTGGCAAATTTCAAATGAAATTTCGTCCATAAATATCCATAAATTTACAGATTCCATCGACTTAATAGAAACAAATATATAATAAAAATATTTTAATACTTTCTATGAATATATTTTAAGACCTTCTGAGTGACAAGTGGCATGCAATCGTTTTTAATTGTGCCTATACTTCTTGAAATTGTGAAAGTAAATTAATTTTGCTCGAAAAAAACGCCAAACAGTTGCCAGAAAAATTACCAGTCGCAAATTAAGCGTTAGATTTGCAAATTAAAAATTGGAATTCCCATTAGTTAATCGAAATGAAGTTGAATAATTATTGTCTTAATTGGTCCTTACGGATTCTCTGACGTATTGAACAGCAACAAGCTCGAGACCGAACCCAGCTGACCGGGAAACTTGCCCAGCCCCTCCTCAGGCATCTGCCGCGTCTTCTGACGGCGTCGCTCGGAAGCGTCCAGCCGTACGTTGTAGAACTGCATCTTCTCGATGAGCGTGCGATCATCCACCACGGCATGTCGACCCCGGATGGTTCTCTTCTGGGTGTTGGTGGCGCCCCCGTTCGGTGTACCGGAATCAGGAGCGCCGCCCGTGGCCGGTGGAGCAAACACGGAGTTGTAGTAGTCGAACTGATCGGCGGCCGGGAATTTCGCTGCGGAAAAAACCTGAAAAGATTTTTTTTTAAATCAGTCGTATCGAGAGCCTAAGCATGGTAAATATATATTTATTTGGCAATCAATGTTGTGAATTGTAAGAGGATATTCTGTATCCCTTTTTAACTTGAATTTAAACCTGATTTAACCTCATTCAAACCTGAATTGAATAAACGGGAATCGAACCCGGAACTGTCGCACCACAGCCGGTGGCAATTCCGACTTGGGCTACAACGAGTCGTACCGAAAATTGAATTCATCCTTGTGTAATGACACTGAAGTTACCTTTAATTTCCTTTACTTTGTGACGGGAATCTATCTAAATCTAAAGGAACTCGTTTTATTATTTTTTAACAGGCATTTGAAATGACAAAATAATGAATTAGCGGTTCAATATCATTCACGGCTCATATCGATTGAAGAATTAATGTTACGTATTTACTATTTATTTTTAACACTGGGCTCAAGCCTAACATTTGGTCAAACCTGAATTCATCTGATTTTTTTTTTAAATGAATGTCAATGCTAATTAAAAAACAAGGACGACGTGACTGTTTCGAAATTCAGTTTCATGAACACACGAGTTTCTGAAAGATGTGGGGAAAAACAAATAAAGACGGTGACCCTCTATGAACCTGTGCGACGCCTTTGGAAACAATTACCACCCTGTGTACCTTGGTCGCCTTACTGCTGCCACGGATGCGATCGACTTTGAGTTTGGCCACGACGATTCGCGAGTCTATATCCTTGAGCTGTTGCCGGTTCTGTTGGACTCTGCTACTGATCCGGCCAAATATGTCCTGGGCCAGCCGATCTAGATGATCCAGCGCGTCGGCGATCTGAAGGATCGTCTCTTCCCGGCGAAGATCCGTCGGGACCAAGGGTACAGTGTGGGCGGGTTGAGACATTCCGATAATTTCTCACGTTTTTGAGCTCTCTCTCGTTCTCGGTTGGGCAAATCGCTGAGTTCATAGAGAATCCATGGAGTCACCTCGACGCGAAAAACATTTTAATTATGTGTTTTTGGGCGGATATATACGGGGAAAGCGGTCACGAGACGCAAACACCTGAATCCATAGTATAGTACCTGAATCGACCACGAATGGGTGTTTTAATTCCGCTAGATATACATTGGGATCGAGTTACAGTGCGTTAATAATTGGATGAATGCTTCGTAAGCAAGGTTATAAAATGGTTTTAATAGTACAACGCGATCATATGGGATATCCGGATATATGTTAGTGTGAATGAGGGTTACGGTATTTTGGAAATAGCAGATGACAATCCGCCCACTCATTCCTGTTGAAATTTGGAAGTATTTTCAAAGATAGGGCGTAGAACCATCGAGGTAGAGACTCTGGGGATACGCATCTGCTTCATACTTAATGTTTCATCGCACCCCATTTCTAAAAGCTTCGACATTGTTATTCCACTACCAGTTTATGTACTGTTTACGTCATGCATATGGGGAAACAATAGATTATAGGAGCGTAACTTCAAAATGACTTTGCAAATGATTGTAATGATTGCAAATGAAGTAACTTTGCAAATGATTTGGTACTAGCTTCATTTGATATTATCGGACTTTTAACTTTAACTTTTAACTTTGTGGTTTCCTTGATTTTTAACGGCCTGTACAATTGAGGGCGATGAATTGGGGGCGACAATTGAGTAGGCATCACTTTTGAGAAAAAATATCATATTTCGGCAGAAAATAATTTCTTTCTCAATATTGTGTCTTGGTTGAATGCTCGTCTTCGCCAAGTTATTAATATTTCGGGAAATATATGGCGTAATATTTATAACTGGTTTAAACAATACTTAGTGTTGGCTCCCTTACATTCTTAATGCATTGCGTTTTTGACTGGTGCTGCCATCTGTTGACGGCCATCTCTAGCCGAAAAACTTACCCGAAAAGTCATTAGAGTTCAGGTTGATGTTATACTCACTTTGGGATTGCGGATGGCCCACACTGCAGTCGCTTCCACAAATAATATACAGGAGAAACGCTGTCACCGCTAACAACACGAGGTTCGCCCGCATAAAATTGTAGTAAAACCTAGCCCTTCCTGTTGGTTGCGGGCGATAGTTCGAGCGACAGTTTCAACTTTTTTATTCGACATTCGAACAATTCGAATGTTCTTTCATTGCAGGCAAGGTTGGGACCACCAGTGCATTGCAGGAGATTTATTCTAGCACCGTAGACTCCGAATTAAGCAAAATAAAGATCGCTGCCGCCGAGAAAATTTAATAGCCACCAGCGTTCGTCGGCGAAATTTAAATTTAGTCGACACTCGCTCCATATCGCTAGTCGACAGAGATCAACTAATCAGTCGACGACAATCGCCCCTCACTACCTTGCGGAAATAAATGTCAGCGGGTTTGTGTTTGTTGCTGCCGCCGCGCGTTATCGCCCAAACAGGAGAGAAAATATGTATTTTTCTGTTATCGGGCTTATTTACTTTCGCTATCGCCTCGTGCAGCCAGTCACCATATTACCTGGCGACAGATGATCTCTTGGCCATGCCGCCTTAACCGTTCATCTCCATCCGACTGGGAAAAAACCTATCTGGAAGAAGAAAAATCTGCCAAATCTCGTGTTTTTTTCTGTGCTGCCCGCAGATGAACGAAATGACGGATACATGCTGGTAGTAGGACCCTGGAAAAAAACCTCTCCTCTCGGATTGTGTGGTTTTTCGGGGGCGGGGTATACGTGATCTAATCACGTAAAAAATATCTAACATTGGTGCCAATCCCCGAAACAAGACGTTAAACCGGAAGTCCACCAAATTCGTGAGGATAACGTCAAATAGAGTGAACCGGAAATTGTGATTTTTGGGGGCTGTTCCGGGGGCAGACCATGTCCGACCCCGGGATGATGTGCGGCGGGGAAAAGATAGTGACGGTGGCCATCATCGAGACGCCGGTGGGCGGCTACGATGATCCGGACGATCCGGTCTCCTGCATGCTGGATCTGCGACGGATCGTCGGCGAGCGTGATCATCTGATCGAGGAACAGCGGAAGGAGTTGGCCGGGCTGCGGGAGCAGTTGGACTCGGTGTGCCGCGAGCGGGATGCCCTGTCGTGCGAGGTTAGCAACCTGAGGGTGGAGCTGGCCGTGTCCGGACTGCGGGAGTTCGCCGATATGAGGTAAGGAGACGATCAGAAAACTATTACCCCTCCCCTCTCCAGGCGACATTAACAGCTCAATTGGATTGAAATGGACATGTCCGAGTGTAACCTGCCCTCCTCTGGCAAGGGTTCAACTCGGGGCAAGGCAATTGTGCTTCCGTGTACTTGTACATGTTCAAAGTACAGTAACAACGGGTCTGGTTCATGTTGTAAATAATGCAAGTAGCTGTTTATCTTATTTTATTTTATTTCGAACATGTACTTATTTAAAACGATTTGCAAGTTTATTTTAACGTATCCAATCAGTTTGTTCATCTCCGGCGAATTATTTTATTTTTGCGTCTTGTGTCATTCTATGTTTCTACACAATTACAATTGCAATACTCGAGTATATACCCGCAAGCAACCCCTTTTTAGGGGGGCCTATGGCGGGGGTCAAAGACCAGTTATGGACAAAGATGGAGTTGTCCTATTTTAACAGGCTCTGTATTATACACGTGGATGTACTTGTTTTATAAATATTAATTTCATATCTGTAAAATGTTTCGCTAAAACTATGAAATTAATATTTTCTTTAGCAATAAATGCAGAGTAAGTAAGGAGGGGTAAGGAAAAACCTGTATAAAAATATTGAAAATACTATATTTAAGAACTTACTTCAGAAATTGTGTTTCGACGTTTTTGTTCAGAACAATATTATAACTTTTACCTGCAGAAATTGGGATGCCGTGTATTGGCATTTAATTTATTATTTTATTTCGTTGCGATAATATTTGCTAGTTATAATAAACAAGTAACAATACCTCTACCTGTGATTTAAGAAGCTTGTGTGGTTTTAATTTGGTAATGATGAGGGGACGATGTTTTAAATTGAATGTGAATGAATTTGAAAAAGCTTTCCTAATTGCTGAAACTGGGTCGAATGTTATTACGAGTTTAGGAAAATGTTCCATAAGGAGTTTTTATTTTCGTAATTTCTAGCCATACAAAAATGTGCAGCTTATTAGCGGGTTATGCGTTTTATTTACTTGTACTTGCTTTGTATGTCGACATGCTCTGTGAATACCGGTAACTTGATTGCCAGACGGCCAATCTTAACTTTGTGAAACTGTGTTTTAAATTATTTGAAACAATGACTCACAAATGATGGAGTACAGTTAGGTCATTGACCATCACCTTTCTGGTGACAGTTCATTTTTGAGGGAAGGCAGAGACGCCGCTAGATGAACACCCGCGCACTCCGAGCTGCTGACGATGACGTTATGGCCTGACCCCGAAGGTCAAGCCACTGTCAAGATACAATTACAGGCGATCAGTGGCGTACAATCGGTAAAGGCTTGCAGTGCTTGCGAAGGCATCCCCCTCTCAAATTTTCCCCGCGTGTGTTTTCTTGTATATTCAGTTTTCGTGTGCATTCAGAAATGGAAGGTTATGTTTGTACCTGGAATTATTACTTATGCCATGTTCTGCCCCAGGATAAAATTACATGTGATCAGTGGCTTACAATCAACCAAGTCATGCAATGCTTGCGAAGGCATCCTCTCTCATTTTTCTCATTGATATTTCATTTTATTCAGGAAAGAAAGTTGTGTTCGTAAATGGAATTATCAATTCTGTTAGATCCTGCCTCATCATCTGCAGTTAAGTTTAAAAAATACTATCCTACACAATAAAACAGAGTGTCCGCCATTTTGTGTGCACAAATTCTTGCGCGCACAAAACCCTAAATGCTCAGCTGCAATGGCTGCAATGCAATGTAAATGGGACCTCTGTAACCGAAAGGTCACGCTGTGGCATCGTGATAGTAGCAATATTCGGCTAAGTTACACGTTCAAGACATGAGCGACCTGAAAATACGGTGTCGAATGGGGTGCGTAGTGAAACTGACTTACCTAACCAAAAACATAACATGAAGTGACTAATCAGGTGAGACTGATTTTCCCTACGCGCCCCACTCGACACCGTATTTTCAGGTCGCTCATGTATTGAACGTGTAACTTAGCCGACTCCTTTTACTAAATCATCTTCACGGAAAAAGTGTGGCTTACCATACGAAAAACACGTCAGTAGACACAGAATCTGTTTCTGCGTCTGCTTTTATTATATTGACAATCCACGACAGTCATCACTGAAGTGAATATCACAACATGAGATTCAGTATCCGTCGAATAGCTTGATCGGTACATTTACACCAGTACCCTTGGATCGAATAAACGAGAGCCCGAACCGGGAATCTAATCCGTTATCACGACAGCCAGATGCTCTACCGCTTGGACGTACATTTTATTATTTTTTTTTTTTTTTTTTTTTTTAATTCACTGAAGTGGATATCACAACATGAGATTCTGTACCAGTAGCTGTGGCAATATGGAGGGGCACATTTTGACCAATACCCCAGGATCAAATAAACACGAGTCTGTGCCGGGAATCGAACCCACTGGCCGCACTGCAGTCGGTTGCAAATACCGACTGGGCGAGACTGGGATAGCCAAACATAAATGTGCGTTGACGCGAGTGCGGTACGCCAAAGTGGAAACGATCGTCAGAAACTGATCACGTGCGCCTGGCTACGCCGTGACCGCATCGCCCCCAGGCGGCGTGCGCGAGCATTGGCCAACAGGTGGCATTCCGTGACGCCAAAAAACTAATATTCCGTCGAATATGAAAACCGCTGATGAGCGCCGTTGGGCACAAAACGGGCCGCCAGCTACACACGCGCACGCGCACACGAGATCATATGGAATTATCATCCGCCGACTGAGAGACTAAGACGACGGCACTCTCACCCCTCCGCCGCTTGGCCGCGTCACATAATCGTCCGTACGAGAGAGAAACAGTTTCTCGACACGCATAATGACCGAGAAAGAAAAGGAAGACGCGACCGCACCTCGCCAAAGAGGGAGGAGGAAATATGTACACACAAAAAAAAAACAATTTTACTCATTTCGTTGCTCACGTCTAGATATACCGTTTAAGGCGGGTATACTACTGTTACAGGGCAGGGCACATGTAGCCAACTCGTTATTAACTCGGGAGAATGGCAATGGCAAATGTAAAGCACATGCCGACGAAGGTAGTAAGAACGTTAAGTGACCCGGTAATAAAATACTACGTGAATTGTGAATGGCGGGGGTGGGGCTACCGCTTTTGATATTAAAACAATTGTGCTGACAAAGTCTCTGTGCAGTGTGTGTGTCCTGGAGAGGGCTGGAAGTACATGTACGGGGGGTGAGGAAAAACGGCGAGATTCTCACGTGTGTTTTGTTGTTTAAGTCACATTTGCTCCGAATATCTAACAAAAGACACGACTTGTTGAAACAATATTTGTTTTTGAATTTTTGGATTTACAGGACATTTGCAGCTTACCAACAAATGTTTCACTATGAAACAGCACAAACGAGAGTTCAAAGTGCGTGATTTGATTTTTATTGTAAATAATACATCATTTTCTAACCTTTTTCATCGTCCTCCCCCCCCCCCGCCCTTTCTATCATAAAACCTTTTTTTTTTATTTATAATTCACCGTAGCGCCTAGTGCACTACAGGAATAC